>JAVQJD010043806.1:0-109501 GCA_036023655.1 Nannoperca australis
AGTCTGATGAGACGTCTTGTTGTTTTCAATCATGGTTCTATGCACTTGATGTAAAGCTCTTATTTTGGAAGTCGCTTTGGATAAAAGCGTCTGCTAAATGCCTAAATGTAAATGTAAAATGTAAATGTAATATTAGTTGTCCATGAAAGCAACAAGAAGACAAACCAGGGCTATCTTACCTGTGGGCCCATACAGCTGGACCTCCAGGGGGGCCACCCCAGCCTTACTGCTATCTACAGTGAAGGTTTGAGGGACGTGGGCTCGGACTCCACTTCCCAGACCAGGACCTGAACACTTGACTTTACTGGGATCCACCAGCTCTCGCACTGGAACCCGGAATGGGCTCCCTGCAACACATACAGAGGAGGTTAGTCTCTGTTGAGAATCTATCCAACCCTTCAGGCCAGAGCTCGGGGTCTCAATAACACGACAGGTAAAACTGATGACTGATGCATCACCTGGTATTGGCAGGCCTCCGAAGGTGATGTTGACGTCGTATTCTCCAGCAGTGAAGGGGATGTACTCCACACTGCAGCTGCCATCTTTGTTGTCTTTACACGACATCTTCGCCTCTGATGGACCCTCAATGGCCAGGCCAAGACCTCCGGTGCCAGCACCTCTGAGGCAGAGACAGAGAGGAAATCAGGAGTTAGATTTCCCCAAAATCTAATCCAAGCATGTTTTATTTAGAAATACAGACAAATCACCTGGTCTCCACAGTGAAGCGGTTTGGTTTGTTAACCAGTCCTTCCTCCAGGCCTGGACCATAGGCTCGGACTCTACTGGGATCACAACCCTCAGTCACCGACACCCGGAACGGACTCTTAGGAACCGAGACCTCGTCAAACAATACTTCAATCAGATGCAAACCTGCAGCCAGCAGACAGAAAGGTGGGCAAATTTAACATGGCAGACTCTACTGCTACAGGTAAGGGTCTATATGTCCGACACTCCAGACTTTATAACAGCAACATGTCGGACCAACATTAGTTCATTTCAAGGGAACCACTGTGTTCAACATTCAGCACAGGTAACATCTGGCACAGAGTCCAGCGGCCTGAAGGTAGATCTGTGATGTCAGAAGAATAGAAACCTGTTGTTGGATGTTTCCTCCCACCATTTAGACATTTATGGTTGTTTGAAGCTTTATTTTTCCAGGACAAGCTAACGAGATGATTTGACATCCATACACACTAAGGGTTACCTGTCGTGAGGTTCAGCCTGTTGCTTAAAGGAACCTGAATAGTTTCAGCCTGTGCAGAGTTCTAGCTAGTTCTAGTCTGACTGAAGCCTCAGCAGGGGAGAGTATTTATGTCCCACAATGCACTGGGCTCCAGCATGTCACACATTACTATCAGTGGAAAACCATCTGCTGCGAGCAGACAGACTGCAGCTATAAATACCCCCCCCCCCCCCTTGAAGGCCTGACTAAATTAATTTGACCTTATTTACATTTTTCTGCCTTTATATAAAGTTCTCAATGACTGGTCTGTTTGGTGCCTGTGAGACGGTTGTTTGTCTCCATGTGAGGACTATAAATACTATAACACTGTCACTATTACATGTGGGTTTAATAACCTCGACCAGTGAACACACTTCAATATCAAGCACCAAGTCAGATCTCTCACTTGTGTCAGTCTAGGATTTAATAAAACCTTTTCTTTTTTGCTTTGAATGTTGATGGTGGGGGGGAAACACCATAAAGCTTTAATGAAATCATTCTACAGCAACAAGTTTATCTGTTGAAGCCACAGAAGCCTCGCTTGCCTCTCTTTACTGTGGCAGAGGGTAAACACAAGCTTTATTTTCACAATTATAATGTTTTGCTGTGGAAAATCGTCCATAAAACAGCAGTGACGCCTCCTCCTGCCTAAAGTCTGAACGACTGCAGACACAAACAGTCCACTTCCAGCCTGCAGGCAACAAAACGCTCCTCACCGTCCTCGTATGCCGTGTACTCCACTCTGTAGGTCCCGTCGCCGTTGTCGGTGATGTAGGCGTCCGTGTTGGCGCCTGATGGGTTGGACACGCAGGCTTTGATATGGCTGCCGCCGCTCTTGTGTTGAGCCCGGGCGTCCACTGTAAAATGAGTGGTCACTTCCCTCAGGACGCCTGCAGAGAAGAAACACACATTGTCTTCTTCTTCGATCTGGTTTACTGTATAAACATGATTATGTTCAACAAATGCGTCATTTCGGGGAAACTGGAATGTAGTGAAACCAGTTAGTAAGAAGTTAGTAAACGTTTGGACATCACATTGTGCCAGCGTGTTGCTTTACAGTCTGTTAAGTTTTGCTCAAGTATTTTCAGATTTTAATTGAAAAAGGAATAAAGTGATGATTGGTAGATGATCCTTCCTAACGTGTTATTTCAGTCACAAACCTGATGACCAGCACATGTGGCCGAACTAAAGGGATTACAAAGTCCTCCAGAACGTTATTTATCTTCATTTGTACACAAAGAGGGGGGGGGGCACACTGGTGATCACACAAAGAAACTAGCTGCTGTTTAAAATAGAAAAACCATAATGAGGAAAGTGAAGCCTGTGAGTTCATTAAGTGTCATAATTGACTCTGGAGGAGTCCAGTAAACCACCCACAGAGAGCTGACTCACCCTGGATGGAGGCCCTCCATCATTAAACCGCACCACTGTGTTTTAACAGCTTCACATTCTTCACATTAACTAAGGTTAATTAAAGGTCTCTTACTTAAACCTACGTTATTAATGAAGTCTTTTCAGGAGATAATTCCGATGCATTGATGGTGGTTTATAGTGAAGTGTGTATTATATCCAGTAAATCCTTGTTTAAATGTAGATTAATCAAAGAGTTTTAGATATGATGTTATAACTTCAAGTAAAAGTAAAGAGGTCTGATTTGAATAGGTATGAACTCCAGCGCCCCCTCCTTGTAACTGGGTAAGAAATATCTCTAAGCCCTCACCTCTAGGTTCCACTCCGGGTCCGTAGACCTTCACCCCGCTGGTGTCCACAGCTGGGTCCACCTGTAGTCGGGTGGGGAACTTGGGCACCGCGTGTCCTCCATACTTGATGGTGATGGTGTACATGCCGTGGAACTGGGGGATGTAGGTGATGGAGTAGGTCCCGTCGCTGTTGTTCTGGATGTGAACTTCGGCTTTGGCTCCGGATTCAGAGATGATCTCAATGGTGAGCTCGGCCTCTCCGGCTTTGGAGCAGTCAACCGTGAAGGATCCGTCCTCATTGACCTTCCCTCGCTCCAGGCCGGGGCCGCTGGCCGTCACCTTGCCGGGGTCAAACGCAGACTGGACCATGGACTTGAAAGGGGACCCAGGGATGTGTTGGTCTGCAAACAGGATGTTGATGGCGTACTCGCCGGGCTCTGTGGGCAGGTAGGACACGGAGCAGGATCCATCACCGTTGTCCTGGCATTCAATCTTGGCCTCACAGGGTCCCTCCACCGTCAGGCCCAGACCACCGGTTCCGGCTCCTTTTGTGTCAATGGCAAAGGGAGCCGGTTTACCCACAACACCACCCTGAAGACCTGGCCCGTAGGCTCGAACCTGGAAGAGACACAGGGATGTGTTGGTGGAAAGCGTTACGGTCCTGGAGCTAAATCAGATGCAGCATGATACTTCTGGATCAGGTCTACGTCCAGATCTACTTTTAACTTTTTAACTACAGAGTGTTCTGAGTGCTGAGTACTCAAAAGGTATCACTTCACATGTATTTTTGACAGACGTGCATCAAAAAGCAGATTTTAAGGGACTTGTTGGAGTTTTTGAGGATCAAAGCTGCTCTGACTCTGAAGGACGAAGTTCAGTCACAGTAACAATATATGTTTACCTTTGAAGGGTCGGGCGGCATGACGCCCTCCACAGTGAACGGACTTCCTGGTACAGGGTTTCCGTCGTAGCTGATGTCCACTCTGTATGGTCCTTCCTCAGGGGGAATGTACTTCACTGTGTGCACCTCATTGGCTGTGCCCGACTCCAGCTTGCAGGGGATTGGTCGACGTGACGGCGAGGTGATCTTGACGTCCAGTTTTCCCTGACCTCCGGCTCCCAGAGTGCTAACGGCAAACTCCTCGTCCTTCCCAACATCCACCTCTTTGATTCGCAGACACAAGCAGGAGGTGGAGTTAGTGCTTTCTAATCAGTTTGATACCAACTGGTGTTTGAAGAATTTCTGTCAGAACAACCTTTTTATTTTGATCCTCGAGCAGGTTTTTATGGAACAACTTCTTTTAACTCTTTAAACACGTTCATTAAGGAACTCATCAAATAAAGGCTACAAGTCAGGATAAAAACAACACATGATGGATGCTGCATTTCTAACTTGTGACCTGAACACAGAATTAATCACGTTATTGATCGTATTGTTGCTTTGAGCTGAACCTGAACTTGACTTCCTGTATTGAAACTGCAGACTCAAACGTACTCACTGTTGTTCAAACCCTGAACTTTGACCTTGCTGAGGTCCAGTGGGGGGGCCACGCTGATGTTAAATGGACTTTTAGGGATGGGGTCTCCTCCATGACACACGGTGATGGACATGTTCCCCTGATGGAGACACAAATCACAGTTAACACCATCTTATTGATCGTCTCCCGCACTATCAACCCTACAGATCAAAGCTCAGTGGGACCTGCTGGACCGCGGTGTAGCGGACGGTGTACGAGTAGTCGTGGTTGTCGATGATCTCGAAGTCTCGGACAGCTTCACCTTTAGCTGCTCCGGTGAAATGAACCTCAGGTTTGGCTTTTCCAGCTCCCTTTGTGTAAATGGTGAAGTGAGTCGGTTTGCCCACTTCAACACCTGCAGAGGTTTATTACAGCAAGCATCAGACAGGAAGTGAGCAGGATTCACTCACAGGAAACTCAGAACTTCACACATTTACACAAGAATACAGTAAATATAAACCAGCTCACCTGTCTTGTTGAGTCCAGGTCCTTCTGCTCGGACTTTAGCTGCATCATGGGAAGGATCCACCTTTATTCTGAAGGGGCTGATAGGTATTTCCTGTTGACGGTGAGAAGTTTGTTTAACGTCTGCTTTTAACAGGACACATTTCCAGAAGCAGGTTACCTGTGTGCGCTCTCACCTGGTCAGCGAACAGCACCATGATGGTATACTGACCGGGACCTGGAGGTGTGTACTTCACTGTGAACGTGTCGTTGTCGTTCTTGATGATGTCGAAGTCGATGTCGGCCTCGGCAGAACCGACCACACCTGGAGCACACTTGATCCCAATGCTGACATCACCTGCAGGTAACGCCATGCCAATACACGTGTTTATAGGTAACGTAATACTGGTGATGTAATATCAAACCAAACACATGTCACAGGTGTGACGCTGGACCAAAACCATGTCCCACCCTGTCCGGCCTCGCTGCAGTCTACAGTGAAGTACGTTGGCTCGTTGGCCTTCAGGCCCATCTTCTCCACACCTGGACCGTAAACCTTCACGTTCTCTGGGTGGCTGCCTTCTCCGATGGTCACCTGGTGATTCAGTCATTAAGATATGAAAACATCTATGAATGTGGGATTGAGTGTGTGAGTGAGTCTCTACCCTGAAGGGGCTGTTAGGGACGTTGACTTCGCCCCAGGTGATGATGATGGTGTGTTTGATTGGTTTTGTGGGAATGTAAACACAGAAGTAGGTGCTGTCTCCATTTTCTGAGATCTGTATGTCGATGGGGAACCCCTCTGCATCCTGAAAGCACAAACACAGATCTCACTTATCTCCAATCCAATGATCACCATCACACCAGAGCAGGACTTTTCTTACAAAGGGTTCTCACCTGAGCATAGAGCTTCAGCTCTCCTCTGCCGGCTTCGTGAGCGTCGATGGTGAAATCAGCAGGTTTGTTGACGATGCAGCCCAGCGGCTCCAGACCTGGACCGTAACATTTCACCTGAGGACCAATGGAGGATTTCAACTCATCATGTTCAACAACAATAAAACTGCTTTAAAATCTGGGAGACTCTAACATTTTCTGGGAGGACATCATTGGCAGCAGGGAGGATGTGGGCCATGAAGGGACTGTCCTTGATGTCCTCGTCGTCACAGATGACGTGCACAGCATAGTCGCCCGGCTCAGTCGGCCAGTAGCGAACGTCACACGAGCCGTCACCTTTATCGTCACACTCGATCTTTGCCTGAGACGGCCCCTCGATGGAGAAACCTGCAGACAGTCAGCTCATGAAACACCGGAAGAATCATATAAATACTTTATAACTCTCACGCTGTTATCGGGGTGTTGATGTGACGTACCCAGCGTCCCCACCTCCGTGCCGATGGCCTCCACCACAAAGTCTGCACTCTTCCCCACCATACCAGTCTCCAGACCTGGACCCCAGGCCCTCACCTTCTGAGGCCCCGCCTCCTCACTCACCTGAACCTCAAAGGGACTGAAAACACACACACATGGTTGAAAGACTGTCGTTTTTGTTGGTCTAAAACTGGATTTTGTTCTGTTTGATTAACTTCATCAGTGTGAAAACCACTGCAGCAGAATAATGAGATCAGCTGAATGTCTCACCTGCGTGGGATGCTGTGTCCTCCCCAGGTGATGCTTACAATGTATTTTCCTGTCATGATGGGGTAATAATTATACTCAAACACCCCGTTTTCCATCTCCAGAACCTTCACTGGCTCCTCCAGGCCCTCTGGATTCAAGAGGAAAATATCACCCACCATCAGTACTGCTCATCACGTAAACTAAACGTGACATGCATTTATGAGTCCTGGCGTCTCACTTGGTCCCTTCACGGTGACTTTGAGTTCTCCGCTGCCGGCTCCTTTAGTGTAAACTTTGAAATCTGCCACTTCCTTTACTCTCAGACCCTTCGGCTGCAGACCTCTGCCCGACGCTCTGCAGGCGTTCGGGTTGCAGGCTGTGCAGACCAATCAGAAGGAGATGTGGGAAACTGGTTAGACTGGGACATGATGTTAAAACGATAATGAAACCAACAGAAACATTCACACAAACACACACTCATGTTTTTCTATTTCGTAAGTAGCCCAGCACTGAATTAGTGGACCACCTGTCCAGTCCTGTGTCTCTTTCTGGTTTCTGTTCCAAAGGTTATCCCAGCAGAGGAAGCTACATTTAAAAAACAATACTTAAAGTCTGTTGAAGAGCTACGTTGTGCTGTCAAATGATTAATTTATTTATTTGTGGTCTCTAACTAATAATTCATGAGCACAAAATACTCATCTGTGCTCTTTATATATTAACTAATGTCACAAAATACAAAGTTAACTCTAATTCAGAATTAGTTTATCTATTTTTAGAGAAGGGGCTTTGTTGGGACGCCTCCGTATTTTTAACACAGGTATAGACTAAACTTAAACTGCTTTTAACATCTCTCATTCTGACTCTCCTAATCCTAAAATGATTTAATCCTAAAATAACCCTCAAGGTAAAATAATCAAACATCTCAAACCATCATCACACTAAAACTAAACACACACAAACTGCAGGTTTGTCTGTTAGTCAGCTGATCAGTGCTCAGAGAAGCAGTTTGCTGAGGCTGAAAGGAAAAAGCAGCAAAGATGAAGACAAGATGAAACAGAGCTGCAGCTTCATCACTTCAACAAGAATGAAACAAAAATGTTCACAGCTTTGAGCGTTTAGAGGCGTACAGATTGGTGAATTATTCGCAGGTAAAACACGTTGCAGAGAATCACTGTGAAGAGGAGGGTTACTGATATTGGTTATGAGGAAAAGGAGATAAAGCAGGTGGTAATAATGATGATTAGGGTGATGATGATGAAGGTCTATGTGTGTATAAACATCTGAATGGTCACATTTACTCTCATCACATGCAGGGGAGGGCCAGGAATCAGAGGCCTGCAGTTCTGCTGTACATGTATGTATTGTTTAAATCTAACTTGAAATCTGAGACGTCTGCAGAGGTCAACAGAAGAAAATAATCAACAGGATCAAATCACAGGTGATGAGGTGATCATTGATCCAGAGAGACTCAACACAATCACTCTGTTTGTGTAGAAGAAGAGGAAGCTGCTCAGGACGAAGCACGAGCTGCACATGCTGAAAGCTGGAAAGCCCCTCCACAGGGTCAGAGCCAGGGATGGATTTAAGTTGAGGTGGAAGGGACCAGGCTAGCGCAGGCAGGCTCCAGTCACACCCCCACCCCCAGCCTGTACTAACTTGGTCGTCTGGGTTTGGGTGGTGTTGGAGGGGGGCCTCTCCTTGTCTTGTCTGAGGGTGGGGTGCGTGTGCACTGAGGTACAATCTGCACCGGAGACCCCGGAGCCGGGACGCTCTGTGAAACTGAAGGAGGGAACAACAGTGATGATACAATTGTACACAAGCAGAGACGGAACAGAGACCTCCAGACCAGCAGGCAGCCGGACCAGCAGGAGGCAGACCAGCAGGCAGCTGGACCAGCAGGTACAGACGGAACAGAGACGTCCAGATGTAAAAGTAAAATATACGTTTTTCCTGAAGTAAAATCCAAGTCAATGATAGAAAAGTACCAAGTCAAGTTCCAAGATTTACAAGTTATAAGTCTCAAGTCAAAGATGTACAAGTCCTAAGTCAAGCTCTAAGTCAAGGCTGGTATTGTCAAGTCCCAAGTCAAGTCCTAAATCAAGTCCAAGTCGAGACAGAAACAAATCCCAAGTCAAATCCACATCCAGTCAGACAAGATCCCAAGTCAGCTTCCATGTCAAAGACAGGCCAAAGTCCATCCGTATTCCACGATGGCAGCAGACTACACAAGGTGGCCCACACTTATCAAGTCAAAGATGGAAAAGTCCCAAGTCAAATTCTGGCAACAAGCAAGTCCCAAATTGAGGAAGCAAGTTTCAAGTCACATCCTCAGTAAGACTGCAAGTCACAGTCGAGACGAACAAGTCCACACCTCTGCCAGCAGACCAGTGGAGCACCAAGGAGAAGACTGAACACTGCAGCCCAAAACCATGAGTGCACAGCTTCAGCCTATACAACCCTGAGGAACAAGCTGTCCCATCAGACCTCGACACACACTGAACTACAGAACATATACTGTTATGGAAATCAAAGACTTTTAGTTCTTTAATCAGTCAGTCTGGATGACAGATTTCACTGTGACACTCTGATTAGAAACAAATGCGGAGGAGCAGGATATGGTGGTTATAAGAGGGAGGGTCCCAGTTCAGATTAGACAAAATACTAAATGAAGTAAAAATATCTGCAGGTTTCAGATTCTTGTTAATGTTACATGGAAATGTATTTATTACATTGTAAACTTATGTAGGAACCACAGAAACTATCTTGAACAAAATGTCCAGTGTGGTAGACACAAATGTGTCAAACCTACCCTCTGAGATCTGGACGGTGAAGGGGCTTCTGGGAATCTGCTGCCCAGCAAAGGTCACATAAACGGTGTGAGCTCCCTCCAGGACGGGAACATAAGTGCAGCGGAAAATACTGTCGCCTTTGTTCTCCAAGACAATCTCCACTGTATCCCTCCGACCGTTTGAATCCACAATGATAACGCCTACATCTCCGGCACCCGCCCCTGGTGGACAGACAGATGGACAACAAGACCTTCAAACGCTGGAAGAACAATGTGACACAAAAGATACTGCAGAAACAAGGGAAGGTATGCACATTTAAAGAGAAAACTATAAGCCCAAAGTCATCAGAAGAGCAGATTCCAACAGATATGACTAGTAATAAAGGTAATTAGATGGTCAGGAACTCTCCAGCAGATTATTTTCTGGTCAGTTTCAGTTTCCAGTTGTGACTCATAATATTATTCAGTATTCATGAGTTTCAGTTTGAGTGATTACCTGCAGTGTAAATGTCAAAGTATGTGGGTTTGTTGGCCACGTTTCCCGTCGACTGCAGTCCCGGCCCGCGGGCCTGAACTCTGGTCGGGTCGCCCATTGCCTTCGAAACATTCACCACGAAGGGACTTCTGTCGATGTCCTGCCCAGCAAACAGCACCTTCACCTGGGAGGAGCAGTAACGCACAGGCCTGTCAGGGTTTCTGATGGGTCACCTACATCGCTGAGGAACCAGACCTCTAATCTACATCTTTCTTACTTTATGAAGCCCCTCCACTTTGGGCAGGTAGACCACAGAGTAGGTTCGGTTCTTGTCGTTGTTGGGGATCACTCGGGCCTGAAGAAGACAGATGATGCATTTCAGATGTTTTTCACTTTGTTGTTTGATTGGATATAAAATAAGAGTGTTCCCACCTCCTCTGTGTGTCCCTCTGGATCCTCCAGATAAACCAGAACTTCACCCAGTCCTGCCTCCACCGTCTCCACTAGAAACTCAGCTGGTTTCAGAACCACGTTCCCCCGAGGCTCAATACCTGAGCGGCACACGAGAGGAAGGACGTTCAGTGTTGTTCCCGGATATTTTCTGTCCACTAATTGATTGTTTGAGTTCTACAAACATTATAATGATCGGACTGGTCCTGTAGGATTCGTCATATTTTTGGTCGTGTCACTTTTAAAAGATGAAAACAGTTCTAGCTGGGGAACATTGGAAACGGCACACAGCTGGTTTTTACTTGAAGCCACTACAAGTAGATTTAAACGGACGGGGTACTGGACGGATGTGGTGCTGTGTGTTTTGCTCACCCGGTCCGTAGGCCTTGGCCCTCTGCGGGTGCAGCGTCTTGGCCCTCAGGGGGGCACCGGGCTTCAGTTTAGATTTGGGGAACTGAGACAGGTAGGTCATCACAGAGTGCTCGTCCACGTTAGGATCAACGATCTCCTCCGGAGCAATCACCTGAAGCAGAACGAGGGGAAGAACACACGGAGAACGTCCTGATGACGAGCCAGAAGGTGATTTTCAAAGAGTCTCATTAAATGGAGGAACAGAACAATTTTATTAAAAAACAATGTAAAACTGTTTAGCTGGAATCAGGTCTGATTGTCTTGAGTCCAAACTCATTAACAGAAGAGAAAACTAAAGACAGAACAGCTACGTTTTCTAACAAGACAAAGTAGTGGAGCAATGAGTTTGAGCTGGTGAACACATGAACGGTCTGTTCAATGTTTACCAGCTGCTCCTTTGATGGATGTGTTGTTCATTAGCACAGCAGGAGGACGTTTGAAGCAAAAGCATCAATAACACTTTGTCCAAATAGTCTTTTCACAACAGTCTAATCATTTGTGAGGTTTCCTGTTGTCTTCCTACTTTACTGTTGTCTTCCTGGCTTCTGATTGGCTGTTGTTGTTGTTGTTGTTGTTGTTGTTGTAAAAGCTTGTTATCCATCTCCATCTTATTTTTATTGATCCTTTTCAGTCCGTCTCGGCTCTCTGCTGCTCTCATTAAATATTCAAACATCTGCTTCACTTTTAAAAACATGTTGTTGTTTATTAAAGTTTGTCTAAAGATGGAAACTCTGACTTTATGTCTTGTTTTGTCTCTGCTGTTAATTTAAAGTGCTGCTAATCACTAAAACTTACATCATCGCCTCATGATCGTCTCTGATCACGTGAAAACTACAGTTTTAAGCAAATAAATACAGAAATAAATTAACTGACTAAATAAACAGGAGAGGAATTTCCTAAATTATAAATTTTTCTTTCAAACCATTTTAAAATAAGTTTTTGTGTGTTTGTAAAGAAACGCCTCTAACATCCCTGTGACTGGTTCCCTGTGACTGGTTCCCTGTGACTGGTTCCCTGTGTTTGGTGCCCTGTGACTGGTTTCCTGTGTTTGGTTCCCTGTGACTGGTTGCTTGTCTTTGGTTCCCTGTGTTTGGTGCCCTGTGACTGGTTCTTGTGACTGGTTCCCTGTGACTGGTTTCCTGTGTTTGGTTCCCTGTGTTTGGTTCCCTGTGACTGGTTCCCTGTGACTGGTTCCCTAAACGTTACCTGTGGTACTCCGAGCCAGTCGTCAGCCTGCTGCATGGCCTCTCTGGCGTTCTCCACCGGCTGACTGGGATCCCAAGTTTCCCAGTCTGGACAAAGACCTGAAGGCAGCACAGAGACACGAGACAAGTTAACACTTCAGGTTTACCTGCAGCTTGTGAACCAACACACTTATTGATCGGAGCATCAGCGCTCTGGTTGTGTACTCACCCGGGGCGCAGTTGTCCACCAGCGCTCCCAGCGCCTTGCCGTCCCTCCAGTCTCGGTGGAAGTTGGTGATGGGCAGCTGGGGCACCTTGTTCTGGATCCAGCCCAGCAGACGCTGTTTGGGGGTCAGTTTCTTGGCATCTTCATCGTCCTCGTCCTCCCACATGGGCATGGAGATGGAGTAGTGCAGGATCAGGGTCCAGATCAGACCCAGGATCAGCTTCAGGTTCCCGTCCACAATGGCTTTAGAGTCTGAGGGACAGACGGGGTAAATAAGGACATGCAGTGTTTGGAGTATGTTGGTATACGTGTTGAAACTAACAATCCTCCCACCAGACAGCAACATCAGAGGATACATCCTCTGGGAGCATGAACGTCTGAACCAGACAGCTGTTGTTAATGTGTAGAATAATAATATTAATGTTCAGAGTCACGCTGACTTGTTTTTATTGCAATTTATTATTTTTAAAGTCTGTTAAGTTAGTTGTTGCTCTCAGGCATGAATCATGTGTGAGGCTGAAATGTCTCATGTACTTTCATCACTGAGTTTTACACAGAAACTAAATTCTGTATCTGAGGTTTCATTTCATCTCTATTTCATCCTCTAACGTTTTGGGATCAATGACTGATCCGTTTCCTGTTGCGTTCAAGAGCTTTTTGATCTGCTCGCCAAAATAAGAGTTTATGGCTTTACGTTGTTTATCTTTCAGCTGTCAGGAGACGTCTTTTAATGTGAAAGTTTCACCCATCGACAGCAGGATGATGTCATTCTACCCTGTCTGAAGAATGAGGTCAGTTTAAATAGGAAACACATGCGCACACACACACACACACAGAGAGAGAGACACACACACACACACACACAGAGACAGACACACACACACACACACACACACACTCGCTGCTCCTTCACTGGATGGAGGTCGCCGTGTTTTCACAATCTCGTGTCGTGTTAAAGAAGCGATGAAAACCTCGTGTTTGCATTAAAACGAACAAAGTTAGAGTTTCTGATGGATCATCCAATCAGAAAGCAGCGTGCGAGCAGAGAAAACATCATAAATCACTGAGTGTTTGTGGCTGCGTGACAACACCAGTTCATTATCACACACACACACACACTTCAGCTGCTTTCAGTCGTGTGGTTTGAACTGACACCAAGTTTTGAATTTTAAATAAAACTGAAATGATTTTAGTGCTCGAACCTCAGCCGACTCTTCAACTGCTTTGATTTCAAGTCCACCAACTCTCACACACTCACATCGTGGGGACGCAAGTCCCCATAATGTAAAGCATCACATTGTCATCACATCTGTCTGTGTGTGTGTGTGTGTTTCTTATGAAATCATAGTTTCCTTCTCTGAGCTCAGTCATCTGTTATTCAACACACACACACACACACACACACACACACAGGAAGCTCAGTGTCCAGAGATTAGTCCGGCCCGGCGTTCAGACAGGAAACCTGGTGTTCGGAGCGACGCTGTAATCTTTCCCCAGGAAACAGGACCGGCAGTTTGTTTGTGAACTTTGTGGAAAGTTCTGCACACGTTCGAACTACGTGTACTTTACTTGAGTATTTCCATGTAATGCGACTCCACTTCACACCTTTTGTACTTTTTACTCCACTACGTTTATTTTAAGACGTTAGTTACTTTAATTAATTCAACATATCATTAAATATGCTGCCAGTCTGAACTGTACATGTTGTCGTGTTACTGTCACGGTAACGAGGTACAAGAGAACCTGTGTTTGGACATGAGATGAAGCGATCAGCTGGCTTTTCCTCAGAGTTACACATGAAACAGAATAAGGGGCCTTTTGTCCCAGCAGAGACGCCGTACTGCAGCAGGAACAACATCCGGCCCCCGACACGCACAGGTCGCCAACGGTTACCAAACACACAGCCAGCAGAGGAAGTGATGAAGAGTCTGAACTCAGAAGAAGTGATGAAGAGTCATCTCCAGGACAGACGGACGCCCTCCTGCATGTAGGAGGTGGTTCTGGTTCTGGGCTGTGATTGGTTCTTTCTGTCAGAGACACAGGAAGTAACAGCAGGACGCTTTGCACTCGCTACCGACGAAGGACACACAGACGCTCCTCGTCTTCCTCTGGAGTCTGTCAGCTGGTCACAACTATTCACTCACTCACTCGTTCACTCATTCTCTCACTCGCTCAGAACAGAAGTCCTACGTTCAGCATGAACATCAGAGTCTGTTTGTTTGGATTTTATCGCCAAAATAAAATACATTTTTACTTTTTGAAACTTTAGATTTTTAACGATCTGCTTTAAAGAAAGAATATATATATTACTATATATTACTATATATTGGATATATTACTATATACATATATATAATAACTTGTACATATGTTCTCTTACAAATAATAAATAAATACAATACATACAAATAACAAAGTGAACACCGGGTCGGGATCAGGTCCTGATATAAACAGGTAACCCTCTCATACACACCAGTGATGATGGAAACAGCTGACACACACACACACACACACACACACACACACACACAGCAGGTGGACAACAGCTGTATAAATGTGTGTGTTGTTGATCCTGAAGAGAGTTCAACTTCACAAAGACTCAGAGCTATTTAAAGACACATACACACACACACACACACACACACGCTCACACCTGTGACCTGTAAAAGCCTTAAGTGTGCATTTCCAGCCAGCAGCTGGAGGTCCAAATCTCACACACACACACACACACACACACACACACACACACACACACACACTGATTGTTATTTAACCCTTGTGTTCATTATTGATCAGCGTGATTGATGATGCTGACTGACAGATGATGAAGAGCAGAGGGAAGAAGCAACAAAGAAGAAGCAGCAGGAAGTCCAGCATTCAAAATAAACTTCAGAATAACTACTGTTCAAACCACTTCCTGTGTGTGTGTGTGTGTGTGTGTGTGTGTCTGTGTGTGTCTGTCTGTCTGTCTGTCGAGGATCTATTGACCCTCCAGCTGTTGGTTGAAATGCTTCAGACCAACTGTGACGACAGCTGACACTGACAGACACACACACACACACTGACACACACACACTGACACACACACACACACACACACCATCCTCCTCCTCCTTTGACTCCCACACACAGACAGCATTCATCAGCCCCCCCCCCATGCGGGGACAGACCACATGACATGGGGGGGGCTGACAGTAACAAGACTGGACCTTTGTTGTTCAGATTTAAACTGAACGTTAATGACGAGGCAGCAGTGTGACAGTCAGCCGATCTCTCACACACACACACACACACACACACACACACACACACACACACACACACAGTCAGGTGGGGTCCTTGCACCATTTAACCTTTGGTAATCTCCCACAAACACACGTACACGCATGCACACATAACATGTGCCTGTGGAGTCAAAGCTACTGTATACTCCCCCATACACACACATTTCAAGTTTAACATTATTCATAGGCCAGCCCTTGTGATGATGGGGATGACAATTAGTTGTTATATCATTATGACAACATGGGTTTTTTTCATAATTCTGGTGCTGACAAAGCACAACAACAAAATGAAGCAATGTTATACAGGAAATACAAGCTTCCCTCAATCAGTTCGCTCTTCCCTGTATTGTTCTTTCTTTGTGCTTTGAATTACTTTTTGCCTGTGAGTATTTGGATGTTAAGTCGAAGGTTAAGACAAAACATTTTTGATTTCATACCATGCAAGCCCACTACGTTTCTGAAAATGACGTTCTTTTTATATGCAAATTGTTCATGCAGTTTATTAACCCTTGTGTTTTGTTGACATTACCACTACTGATTATTTGGGGTCTCACAGAGTCCACTGCATCATCACATTTATGAATGTTTAGGAATGGCAGGAAGTATCAAGGTGATTAAACAATGTTAAGTATATTTTTTGAGCTATTAAACTGGGCCCCGGTTCCCACACATTTTGACATTTACTTAAATGAGTTTGGATACTGTAGTGTTTTGTTAGCAATTTATTAAAATGTTTTTTAATTATTTGTGAAATTGAAATGATATTCTGCAAATATTTTATCTTGAAAATTATCAAATCAAATTGTTTGAATTCATGTATTCATGTAATCATGTACACACTTTCCCATTTACTTGAATGGGAAAGTGTGTCCAAACTTTTGACTGGTACTGGAAAGTTGTTTTTCCGAATCGAAAATGGAATCATAGTACTTCTTTATCCTCATATGCCCTTGTCAAAATGAAATATTTGATACTTAGCAATTTGTGGGATCACTCAGCTCCCTGCACCCAAAATGAAGGATATGTGGATTAATGGTTATGTAAATCTGTGTATAATGAGTTGGTTTGAGTCCCAGAATAAAGTAGATTGCTGACATTTGATTAGACATTCATTGAGTGTGTGTTTGTGTGTTGTTAAATTGTATTTCCTGTTTTTGTCCACAGTTCGATGCAACCTGAATGATGAGCAAAAGCATCGGACCCTGAACATTATGGAAAACCTGGCCACAGGCCTGGTTTTTATGATAGTGGTAGTCAACGTCTTCATCACGGCCTTTGGAGTCCACAGGCCGAACCGCGGCGACTGATCAAGAACACACACAGGTATTCTTTCTCTTTTTGCTAATCATGTAGATTCTTTATGTTGACCCTCTTTCTCTGCTGCCTTCTCTCTATACAAACAGGTATTTTCTCTTCTCCCTTACTGTGCAGTTTGCTCCTATAGACATCCATGTAGTCAGCATGTTTTTGGTCCTCACCTACCTGACCTACAAACACACTGACCTCTCCAGGCTCTCAGAGAAATTTCCACCAGAAAACAACTTGGAGTGGAGTGAAAAACCAAAATCCAAACACTGTTCATTTATCAGAAAATCATTGTCCTGCACTGCTGCCAGGAAGGAGAGAAAACAGCGAACAAGAGAAAAATAGCAGTTGTGACAAAGGGGTCTGGTACGTAAACAACACAACATTTGTTCCTATTGGACAAACAGGAAAGTGGAGACAACAGGAACATGTGACCTCACACTGTCTGTCTTCTTTGCTGCCCAAAAGCTAACCCAAGCACTGGCCAGACACAAATGCCCAACCACAGTTACACTTGCATAAATGCTGACTGAACAGGCTTGAATTTCTAATTGCATTGATGACATTCGAGCAAGATGTCATGGGTCTTTTCCAGACAGCTCGTATCAGGAGGGTTGATGGGTCTACTGAGCAAATGTATGCAGTGTCTCGTCTGACTCCAAGCTCCGACCCACCTCCAGAGCTTTAACCTCAGCAACACATCTGTCCCCGACCACAGGCGTCATGCCTAACATTCAATTATAACAATGTTTGGTTGTGCCATGACTCTCTGTGCTATAAGCTAAAAGCTGCAGTGTGTCTGTGGTTCTCTGGACCAGCAGCTGGTGAGTCAGAGTCAACACTGCACAGACCCCTTCCGAACTGCTTGTTAAAATTGAACCCTTAATTAGACTGTGTTTCAGCGATGTCACTGAAACCCCAATTAGAGCCAAAGCAAAGGCTCAGTTTATACACTTCAGTGGTTTAACACAAGAATATAAAAGCAGTTTGAGCCCGTTTCACACTTGCTGAACACCTGAAGAACATCCATGCTTTATCTATAATTTCTTCAATGTGATTGTGACAAAGCACCTTTCAGATGACAAACCAACGTCACAATCTGATCCTCTTCCTCCTCCACAACTATCATTGGTAACCGTGGAAACAGCGAGACGAGCCGAGAGCCAGATTGATGACACACACTCAGAGCAGATCTGTAGACTGATATATATATATACATAATGGATGTCTAAGGCTCCTACACTTCTGGCTCCATCTCAATTCTGAAGTTTAACAAATCGTCTCTGTGGGGGATCCAACATCAGAGGATAGTGATGATCAACGAGGAGTTTTAGGACGTGTGAAGCAAGACTATTAATAGTTCTCTCGTGGGAATATGGATGCCAGTATTCAAACTGGACATTCACCCTGGTGACAGTTCTAACTCCCTTTAACACCTCACCATCCCTCCTCTCCCTCTCTGACTCCCTTCTCTCATCTCCTGCTCCCTGTTTGCAGAGAAGACAGAAGAAGGAAAAGTGCTGCAAATCTCCTGAGATCGGACACCTGAGCTCTCCTTAAGAGCTGCACTGTACACACCATCTTTGATTTGGTCATTTTCCTACTGACACATTTATAACAAATACTTGAAAGCGCTTTACGCAGGTATGAAACGCATCCACCCTGCACACAAGTATGTTTAGAGCAGTCAACAGCGTTTAATGTAGCATTTAATTAACTTTATTGATTCAATCAATTTGATTGTCATTCATTAATGCAGGCTGTCTGTTGCCCTCCATTGTCATTGTTACAGCACAGCAGAACATTTTCCATCATCCCTGTTCCACACTTTGGAGCACTGAATGAGGGAGCAGTGCCCTCTAGTGTATTTATCCATGCTGTTCAGTCAGTGAGATAAATGTTTATCTCCATTTCATGTTCACTGTGCGAGCAAACAACTTGTTCTGGTAGCAGACTGAACAGTGCCAGACACAAACCTAGAAAAGCTAATCACCGTGCTGCTCGTTACTGTGAAGTTCTCTTTTTTTCCAATTCTTTGTCATACTAGATAAAAAATAAGATGTAACTCCTGGTGATGTCAAAATCTTTTGTGCTTTATTTGAGCAAAAGTTGAACATTGTTATAGTGAGAATTCAAGAACACCAACACACGTTTTCACTTATGTTGCATAATTAGCCCTCCTCTCAGGACTGTGTGGGTGTGTACAAACTACAGGAACAATTGATTGACATCTCCCTCACCCTGTTGGTTTTGTTGTACCTGTTAGGGTTTGACAACTTAACCCTTTCTTGTTCTTATTAGTACGTAGAGTTTGGGACATTATATAATCCCCAACATAGCTCCACCCAGCTTTAACCTGAGCAGAGGTCTGATTAGCCAAAGTGAGTTAAAACACCTGTGTGTTTGTGCAGTACTCAGTTAATATTAGGCTTCACTTTAGCTGAAAATGTGATTGGAATTATTAGTTCACATACAATAAATCCACGTAAGACTCATACATACGAGTATTATATTGAAACATAATTTGTTTGATATAAAGAGATCTCAGCTGTGGTAATTTGTGAGAGAATGAGACATGTCATTGTCAGCTCCTCTGGGATATAAAAGCCAGTCAATGAGTGCTAACAAATATGTGCAATTCTAGAAAAACAAGTTTATAGCTCTCAAAGTGTGTATGAGTTTGGCACAGCAGCAAAGTGGCAAATTGCATGGCTTGTTCTTCTCACAGGGCTCGTTCCTAAGCATTTCAGCACCATAACAGCCTCATTTTTTCTGTTTTCCAACCTCAGCACAGGAAATGAAAACATCTTTAGCACCTTTACTCAGTCTTGCTGCAGAGCAGTGAAGAAACGGACCTGTGCATCTCATTGTCTCGCCCTCTGTAGGCAGAAAGAGGGGCAACAAAGAGTTTTAGGAAATATGGAGACAATGGTTTAGAAATGATGGACACAAACAGAGAGGAAAGTAAGTTTTATTATAAAACTATTATTAGTTTTAGTATTTTTTTAAATACACAATGATATACAAGTCTGAAAATGTCTATCATTATTCTGTTTGACTCACCTCTGTAATAGAAGAGCATTGCAATACCAACAATAAAACTGAAACAACTCAGGAAGAACATTGGTCCTGCAAAAGGGAGAGAGAAGAGATCAGCGACTATTAGAAGAATAACACTGATAAACATATAAATATCTGATCAGCACACTAAATGTGTTGGGTCGGAATCTTCCTAATAATTATGTGAACTAACTAACTGAAATGTACTCTAGTATAAGGCAAGGCAAGAGTCAAGAGTCCAATGCTGCTCTGTGAAAAGACATGTCTTTTTGTCTAAACAAGCCACCCTTTCTTTGCATGACTTATGATTGTAACTCAGTGTTTCACTACATCATTGATGACTCACAACCTGCTGACACACCTTGACCCAGTGGATGCGCCCCTGACTGTTCAAAGGAATGCAGGACAGAGGAGGTTGTTTTGGATGGGTTTTTTATACATGAGCTTAACTGACCCAAATAAGCCAGAGCCCTGAATGCAATGGGATAATGAATGGTGAAGCGGTGCAGAGCAGTGGGGCCCACATTTTGATGCCAATGGTTAAAAGGTTCAGCAGACAACTAAATGTGCTGCAGAACAAAGCTTAGTTGGGCTTAAGGGGCTTATCTGAGGATCAGTGAGGGGTACAGAGGCACCCTGACACACATACACACACACACACAAACTGTAAGACCACCTTAATTTAAAAACGACCCTAGTGCATTAACAACCAGGAAAACAGATTGTCTGAGTGTCATGTTCTGGTTTTCTGATTTCTGTTCTGCCTTTTGTTGTTCCCCTCGAGCTGCTGTCACCTGTACCTGTACCTGTACTCCTGCCTGTAAGTTCACTTCAGCCTTAATAAATCATCAATCAGCTGCCACTCAGACGTTTTTTTGTCTGCACTTTTTGGTCCTTTCCATGCACCGTACCGTTACTTTCACAATCCTCACAAAGGAAATTAATATACACATCATTATTAAAGCGTCTACCCCTCATACAAACATAAGAGAGTGGATGTCTATATTTGCAATTTAACTTAAAAATATAAATCAGAAAGCACATAAAGTACTCCAGTGTACTCTGCAATAGTGTGAAATGTTTATTATATTTACCTCTGTCATTAAGCACATATCGCTCTGGGTAGATTGCCACATTGCAGGTCCATTTTGGATCTGCCATCTCTAGAACAGAGAGTAAAATGGTTAATGGGTAAACCCAACACTTCAAATAACAGCCTGTGAAATGTCAGATCCACTACTTGAACTGCAGTCCAGGCAGCACACTGGTTTCTCTCTGTATCTTAAATAGGATGAGCCTACATAAGGTCAGACAGGGCAATTACACAGCAGGGGATCCACTATTATGGGACACCGGGGAAAAATGCTACAAAGATTTGCCATCTCTATCTTTCTAACCATCTCACTTATAATATATTGGATAAACTGGACAACACATCTTTGAAACATGAAAGAAAAAGTAATGGGTGCACTATTGGATAGATGTACTAATACAGTGTAATACTATACTAGTGTAAGCAGAGAGAAGCTTTTCAGGTTAAAACCGGCTGATAATGTGTCCGCGTAATTAACTTTAACACACCTTTTGGCATTTTCTGGATATTGATATCACTCCAGTTTTATTTATCAGGATCTACTTTTTTATTTTTATATTTTTTGGGGGCATTTCTGCTCTACTGTGATAATGATTGCTGGAGACAGAAGGCAGGAGAAAAAGAGAGTGGGGATGATATGCAGTCAATGCTGTAGTGAGAACTCAGACTTTATACATGGTTCAGGCTCTACCAGGTGAGCTACAGGGGCACCCAGAATGTACTTTTTATTGTTAAAGGTGGTGTGCTATATAAAAAAACCTGCTCTGATTCTACTGTACTCCTGCACTAAATTACATCTCAAAAATAAACTCAGATGTGACTTTGTGGGACCAGAGAGTTCTCACCTCACTGCAGTTCTACATCTATCTAACAGGTAGATAGATAGACTTTGTACATTTTTATATTAAACCACAGAAACATCTGAGAAGCCCTGCTCAGTATTGTTACCTTTTTGTGTGACTCTGGTGGGCAGGCTGGAGTAGACGTCCTCAGCGTGGATGTGTAGTCCTCTGTAGAATTCATGACATGCATCCTCGCCCTTTCCATGAAGGTGCTTCAGCAGCTCAGCTAGCCGCACCTTGGTGGGGACGCTCAGTTTCCTGAACTGCAGGGAGACACATGCTGAGTTCAATCACTGCACATACATGTATACCTGCACACTGTGCTTCTGCTCCAAGTTTAATAGCGGATTCAAGTGCAAGGACATGATAACTGTCAAAACAGGATGTTTTTTTGTTGTTGGAATGGTGTCATATATTATCTGTTTTATTACCCTGTGGGCTTCCTTGTCACTGAGTATCTGGGGGTGGATCCTGTTCAGCTGCAGCACCAGTCTGTCAACCAGTTCAGTGTCCATCCGCTGATCTGAGCACAGAAAATGGACGTCCATCCGAAGTTGCTCATGGTAATAGACAATGTCTAGCCAAGGAGGAAAGAGACAAGCAAGAGACAGTGTTAAATAAAATGCACTCCACACTACATACACACTTTAATTGCTAAATTCATATTCTTAAAAGGCATCAGTGTGCCATTGTGTGGTTTTTATGACACTGTATAATTAGCATGCTACAAAGCTCTAATTGAAGGCATGCAGATTTTATGTCTAGTCTTAAGTAGTTTCTCAGTAAGCTGGTCTTGGCACCAGTCCTGTTCTGAAAATAAATGACTAAGAGGTTTATTCTCCTGTTTAGAAAGGTGAACACACTTGCCGCAAAATTGTCAATTCGGCCACACTTTATTTATAATCGCCTTAAGCTAATACTTATATGAGTAACATGTCTACTGACTTAAGGCTTGCACAAAATAATTCACAGATGGTACAATACAAAGACTGTGAGTCTTTCAGTAAATACCAGTTTGGTGTAGCCCATGTTCTTGAAAGTTGCTGATTCAACTCAACTCATTTTTGAGGTTGCAAAGATACAGATGTTGTTACACTGGCTATTAAGCGACACCAAATCCCAAATTTCCTGTTGATGTTTTTCCAGCTCGCTTCTGATGCTTTAAAAATGAATCAGCAACAGTGAGATAGAAAAACAGGGAGCTTAGTGAACAGTGAGGATATTTGAGGGCATTAATGGAGGTTAAACTATAAAGTTGGTGTTTAGAGGCAATTGTCCCGTTAAGTGTCCCTCAGTAAGTCTTGGTGAGGGTTAACTGTGACCACTGTTGAGCTTTCCTTGCAGTTGTGTGTTTGACATCTGTTATCATGATGTTTGAAATATCATCTTGTGCCACATTACATGGGTTGCTATTAACAGCACTGTGGGTAAAATCATTCCACTTGTGTAGTTTTTCTTTATTTAATACAGCTGGCAACAAAGTGAGAACACCCTGACATGAAAAAAATGATGTGAATAAATACTTGAACTTATCCCAATGATAGATTGATGCCACTTCTTTATGAACATTTTATGCGGGACTCTTACCCAGACCAGATTTGATAGTGACTGACAGAAGAAGGAGCTTCTTCATCTTTAATAGAGGTCTAGATAGTTGTGACAAGAATGGCAGGCCATAACTTAAATAACAGAATGTAAAAATATGCTAGACCTGTCTATCAAACTGCTCATCTTTATTTATTGACTGCATATTTGGACAAAATATTCAGAATTGAAGTGGTGTTAAGTAGGCTAACGGCCGAATGCGTCTTCACATGAAGCCAACAGTGATTGTATTTAATAACATTTTGCTATAGCAACGACTAAATTCAAACTGTAAATTGTATACAACAAGTGGCGCACTCACACAGCACAGTGGGCGGTCAGCGATCATCTGTATCCTAGAAGTCGGCGCGCAGGGATTATCGTTGTAGGCTAAATGATCCAAAACAAGACGAAACATCTTACCCTCGATTCACAAACCTGTCATACTGACAAACAAACGGCGTGTGGGGCTCGCTCTTTCCGACCGACAGCCTCCCGGTAAAACTTCCTGTTCTCTCCGGTGTGACCGTCTCTGCTGTCCCGTTACATCAGCACGCTGCCCCGCCCGGGGACAATGATGGTGCTCAGCCCGCAGACTGAGCTGACAGGCAGATTACCAGGAGCAACAGCTGAGCTTTATTGCAAGCAGTGAACCACAGAGGTGTCATTTATGCCTTTATTTCATTCCCGTTTTCCACTTGTAATAATGACTGCACTGGGTCAATTAGGCCTGGTAATAGTAATAATAATACTAATTATTATAATACTAATTATTATTATTATTATAGGCATAGCCCAATTCTAATAATAAAGTTGTTACCGTTTGTCTTGTCAGTAATACATTCTTTACCATGTCTTGAAATTCCTGTGTGTACGCGCCTTCAATACACATACTGTCAAAATCACTGTACTGCTGCCTTACCATGTTGGCTTGTAAACTTAGAGGGAATTGTACACCGTTGCACTGCTTCCATTACAATACAGTCTCACTCGTAACCAGTAGAAGTCTTTAATTTATTTGCATTCTTTAAAAATCATATTTACATACTCGCCAGTGCTCTCCTCGTCCAACAAACGTCCAACAAACCTGACACTCATCTTGCCCTGAGATGAGTTTTTCAGACTTCAGACTTCCTCAGCTGTCTACAGTTATGTTGTGAACTATGTCAACGAACACCTTTAACATTAACCTCAACATAGTAATTACATTTCTGAAAAGCTCAATTATGGGCATGAAAGTACCTTGACCAAATTACAAAGGAGTGTCTTCCAACGGTGTTGGTATCCTGAAAGTGCAATGGCTCCCCTTTTCAGACAGAGGGCAGTGTGCCATTACACTTTACAAAAGGCACATAAGTCTGTCATGTCAGTAGGCCTATGGAACCTTATACTGTGCAGATCTGCAGACATTATCATTTCAACAAGACCAGGAATGTTCAGTTATTATTTCCCATAGTCTTCATGGATACAGCTGACACTTGTGTGCATGTTTGGTCAGTAAACAAGTTCTTGACTGATGGTATTCACTTCCTGCGTAATGTGTCCTCACACTGATATAATCCGTATGGAAAATTCTTTGGTAGGGTTTATATTCCTCGTGTTGGACTCATCTGGGGTTGATGAGTTCACTCCTGACAAGCTGCTGTGCTGTCCTCCATACTGCCACGCCAAACCAGGCCCCACTGCTGAGATCTGGACCAGGCTTGGGCTAGTAGTTTGGCAGGGGGGCTGAGGAGGTTCGAAGTATTGAGGCAGTGGACTGCAGATGTGTGTGGAATCTGGGTTTCGGGGTAAGAGAGGCTGGTCATAGTCACGGCCGGGGAGAGCAGAAAACGGAGGAGTGGGGCCATATGAGAAGGCAGGAGCACAGGTGTACTGCTGATGACATCTGTGGAGGAAAAGACAGGAAGTTGTTTCTTTAATGTTTCTATCAGTCTGGTTTTTGACCGTTTTAACAGCAGCCAGCCCATGTCTCACCTGCAGCCTCGCATGTTGTCACACATGGCTGGGTTACCAGTGTCCCACAGTGAAAGCCCCTTCTCCTGGGTGTTATTGTTGTTGTTGTTCCTGCCTTTATGGCTATAGCGAGACCTGTTGTCCTCCTGATGTTGGGCCAGCTCCTCCCACTGACACACATTTGACTCCCTGTTAAAATAAAAATAGAATCATTTTTAATCTGCATGTCAGTATTTCAGTTTGTAAATGCATCACAGGAAACTGACTGATAACTCTCTGTTGTTTTCTCCATCCTTTACTTCCACTGTTGTGGTAATGTAAAGTTATTTACTCAGGATCTGTACTGAAGTGCAATTTTGAGGTTGACTTGAGTATTTCCATTTTATTTTACCTTATACTTCACTCCATTTCAGAGGGAAGTGTTGTAGTTTTTATTCCACTACATTTATTTACAGATATAGTTATCAGTTTTTACATTAAAAACATGCTAAACTTGTAAAATTTTATATACAGTTTAAGAACTGGTGGCTAATAATGGTGTGTGATCTTTTACTAAAGTGTTTACTGGGTGCCCTTGGTCATGTTTCAGATGTCTACGAATTGTCCCACCCAAGAGACATTTCCTCTCTGAATTTCCTCTAAAGATGCTGCCATATACACTAAATACTTGTTTTAAGGTATAATTATGCAATATTTCACCAAAAGAAAAAGTAATTTGTGTAGCAGAACTTAGTTTTTTCTTTTTTCCTTCCCCATTATTCATCTCATGACCCCACAGATCATGACCCTTTGGAGGGGGCCCCAACTAAACTACCTAACTTTATAAAGTAGTTAGGACTAGCTTCAGCTCGACCTCAATGGCTACTTATGCATGATGCATCAGTAATATAATAATGCAATGCAATACATATTAGTCATTGGAAGCATTGTTTTGCATAATGAACACTTGGATGAAAACAATGCTGGATAAATTAAATTAAATTACTTTTAAAAAGCTTTGCAGCTTGTTTAATGAGGAAGGAAATGCTGGGAACACATTTGAGCTGAGTGATGCACCCTCTGCATTTTGGTACATAACACTGAATGTCAACATAACCAGAGCCTTTACACAGGACATTTACTTGTAATAGAGTACTTTTCCCTTTAAGTAAACAATCTGAGTAGTTCTTCCACCGCTGCTTGCTTCTCACTCACCTCTCCTGCTTTTTCCTTTTGTCCTTTTCGATGCAGTCGACCAAACAGCAGGTGATGAAGGCCATGGACATGAAGAAGATTATGGCTGAGCTTATAATGGATGCCAGCACAGCCACACGGAAACCATAGTCCTCATAGGGAGACATAGCTTGAGTGTGAGAGAAGAAGATTGTTGACTGATTTATCGGCTTTATTTCCAACAACTCCATTTATCATGCTGCAGAATCAGGTACCACACAAAACAAAGCCACCTTGCTTAGGCTTTACAGATGAAGTCTGCCACACAGACTACTCTATCTCAAGTCTATCTTTATCACTTAACCAGAGAAGATTGGTAGTCATTTTGCTACAAAGGTCACGCGCCAGCTCATCATGGAAAGGACAATAAAACCTAAACTCCATTTTAAATATCTTTCAGTTTCACATCAGTCAGCTTGTTTCCCTCATCATGACTGATTCTGAAATATAATTAAGACTGTGCTCTCATCTCTTCCTCTCACTCACTCACCGAAAGAATGACTAGCTGTGCACCTGCTTGAAATGATTCTTCGCTACCTGCATTAGCATTAATATTCTCCTTAAATGAGCTTTATCCCCAAGCAACAACATTTCTTTCTCTCGAATGGGTTCTCACATAATTTAGAGCATTAATTATTCCAAGCCAAATAAAACCAAAGTGTCGTCATGTAACATTGCCCTTAGCCACTATGCCAATCACATAATGTTTAATATACATTCCATCTCTTCAGAATAATGAGCTGACAGACAGTTCAGGGGAAGTTTTGCAGTGGCTGCAATTCTCCTAGTACAAGCATTTAATCTGCACACAAACACAGTTCGCTTATAAAATATATGGACAGTTAAATTTATAACGTAACCTGAACCTGGCTACAAGCAGCGACTCCTATACTGAGTGCCATTCTTTCTATATTAACATTTCAAGGTCTCACTTTCCACTTACGTTTACAGTAGTTCTCCCCCACCCAGTGGGTGCTGTTGGTGCCCATGACACACATCAGCTTACTTCCTATAAGTTTGTGTTTAGCTGGGCATTGGAGGGAAATGACTGTGCCCACATTGGTACCGTTGCCATGGATGATCCTCTGGGTGCCCAGAGCTGGCAGCGGCATGGGTGTGCACTGAGCCTGGGACTGACCTAAAAGAAAGAGTCAGACTGTGTGCATCAAAAACAGTGGTTGCAATGTGATTATGTTGCAGATGTTAAAGGTGCATTAATCACTAAAACTTCACCCAGAGTTTGAAAACATGTTTAATTCATGTATTCTCAAAAGAAATGTGTTTTCACAGGGAATGATCAGACAACTCAAAATCCAATCGCAACAATTCAGGGGGAACAGTGTGAACAACAAAGAAGAATGGAGCACTGCAGATGAGATTCACTGTGGAATGGGACAATCATATCAACCCCCCAGTAACAGCCTGCATCGAATTCTAACAGTATCCAAGCAGGAAATGTGATAAATCATTAAACAAAAGGCCTGCGAGGCTGGTGGAAACACACAGGCCATCTGGAGCCATGCTAAACAACCAGTTATCATACAGCACAGCACAGTGCTCAGAATATTACAGGAGGGGAGGTCTCTCACTGTGTCAGCTCAGTACACCAGCAGTCTGGCATGATGAACCTACAGCTTAAGAGTATCACTTAATCATGACACAAGCTGTTGGAATGCAAATAAACACAGCAACATCAATTCGGTGGTTTCCAACAGAACTGGGAAAGATAATGTGATCAGGCCCAGGGAAAGTCAAAACCAGCTTGTTTACTATGGGAAAGCCTGCTTTCTGGTTTCCTCTAAAAACAATGGACTTGTGACATAGGAGATACTTTTGCAATGTTCATCTTTGTAACTATTAAATGAAGGAAAATATCCAAGATTACGAGAGGGGCTGTGCACTTCTAGCAAAATCATGTGGAACACTTTTATCACCACAAGGGGCATCAACTCACAACAAAGTTCATGGTTTCATTGACAGACAGACATAAAGAAAGAAAGTACATGTTCTTTTTTCTTTTATAAGAATTAACAAGCTTCTGATCACATTTAACAATGCTGCCCCAGACTCAGCTGGGATAAATACTCCTCTGAAGGCCATTAGCATTTACCCACCATATTCAAATGTATATAACACAAGGACAAACTTCTTCGCTGATAAGGAGAGAGCATCACTTTTATGTAACACGTGTGTGCTTGTGTGTGGCTGCGTGAGCGTGCGCACGAGACACCCAGCTGTGCATCTGAAGTGTTGGATGTTACAAGCACTGGCGGGGTGTTACCTCCCTTTTTCACTTCCTCTTTATTTTTAATCTTTAGAAAATTGTTAAATTATGAGATCTGGAAAGAATGTATGCATAAACTATATTTAAATGTCCCCCAATAACCCCAAATGACACTTAGGGTGTGATTAGTGCGTAAAGCGTATTTAGTAAGGCGATTTATATTTCTCAGAAACGATAACACACCCATCAATACAGGACGATCTGCAAATGCATCACACATACCTTCACTATTAATCTTAGAGCAATTTTTAGGAAGCTGCTATAACAGCAAGTGCAAAAAGTCTCTAAAGGGATATTACACAACAGGAAATATAGGTTTAGCATTAAGGTAACACACACACACGAAATGTATTTTTTTAGGGCTTAATGTTTGTATAAGACTTGTAGATTACCTTCTCACAAAAAAAAAAGTTTAATTTAAAATGCTAAAATACCTGCCTTTAGGTTAAGAATAGAACTGGAATAAGTGAAAAGTGACAAAAACATATATCCGTCCCCCCACCCACACACACACACACACATCCTACACGTTCAACTCGAGTCCAGCATAAATTAGACCCACATTAGGTTTGCTTTTATTTCATCTGTCTTACCTGATTTATTCCGATTACGGTCATCTTTGTTTGTAAAATCAGTCCTGGACACATCTGCTATTGAAGCTGTCGCAGCTGACATGGTGGTGACAGACAGACGCCCCACAGCCCGCGCTTTGGTCGTGCGTAAAGACTGCGCAGCGGTGCTCTACTTCATAGGGAAAACAAGTCGAGATTCCGTAGCTGTATTAGTGCGTGAGTGCTCGTTCGCCTCTCCACCTCTCCGAGAACAGCTTGTCTTCCGCTGAGTCCTCCCACAGTGCTCCCTCACGGCATCATTTACTTCTTCCAATGCCTCGTTTTGGAGAGCGCGCCGGAGGCTACTGTCGCGCAAGCGGATGAGCCCTCGAGAGGACGAAGAGAGATGAACGTGACCGGTCGAGACTTTGTCGACCAAAGCAAAAATGATTTTGTGGATTACACCAGGTCAGGTCAAGTTGGATCAAAGCTGCGCGTCGTGAGCAGGACAGTGACGAGCAACCACAGCAGCAAATAAACCGCTTCTTGTTGTCAGGATGTCGCACCGCTGTTCTATTTCAGCCTATCAGGATGTGTTACTTCAAACAGGGTTGAAAATGTACAAAACACACACAGTCAGTGACGTAAAGCTTCTCTTTAGGACGTGTACTGTTTGCCACTGCACAGACAATCCGGACACGAGCAACCGCATTTCTCCTGTTTGCACACACGGATCTGACATAAGTGGTTGAGAGAGTGAATTTCAAATCAAGTAGAGCTGGTTTATGAATACATGTGTTGCTTAATTATGTCTTAACCGGCTTTTCGTAGCCTCTTCATAGCACCCCAGATGAGTTTACATCCATGAACTGATGCTCAACATCAGCTTCAGAGTAGGAGGAGGTTCAGTCAAGTAATGCTGGTAAGTTGCAGCAGTAGAAGTGCCAAACACAGAGGGAAGAAAAGTCAGAGTAGTAATGTATTGAAGAAGGGTTTTATAAAAATGTGGGAGGGAAAGATTTTTCAGCTGAGCCAGTGCTGTTTGTGCTCTACACAACACATTTCTTTGAAATTAAGTGCGCATGCAAAACCTCTGACTGCAGTGTCAAAATGTCTTAACCACAGGTCTTTATGTTCTACCTGCGTCTGACTACATCTCAGACAGATTTTTCTCACTTCCCTCTCTGTGTCTGGTTGTTGGTTAGACTAGTGGGGGACATGGTGACCTGTATAGAGCCAGAACAGTGACAGTTACATTTGGCATTGAAAAGAAAAGTCTAAATTCTTGATACGCTTTATTTCTGAAGGCAAACTCTTCTGTTTGTGTTTTTAGACTTTGGAACTGCAGAGATTTGCATCCTCTCTTATTTTAGCTTGGAAGATTGTTACCTGCGTGAAATTCACATTGTTGCGTCAAAACAGCCAAAACTACGAGCAGGTACTAGAGGAAACATTATTTGACAGAGCTGAGTTTGGAATCGTACTTTGCCTTAGAAATCATTACACTGTCCGGTAGTTTTTAGTTTGTCCCACGATGGGAATGCAGTTCTCGGCAGGCAGACACAACTTGGCATAACTGCACAGCTGTTATGAGTTCACCTGAACTCCCAAACCACAGATAAGTCTGTTTGTCTCTGCCGCTGTTTGCCCACATTCAACCATGGATGTAACCTGACGTTAGCTAGCTGTCATGTATTAGCAATAGTTAACGCTTGTTCCAGCGGACCTCTGCCAGACAAACACAACTGACATCGTAAAGAAGTACTAGATCGTAAAAAAGAAACTGTCACTGAAAAAAGAGTGACATGAAGATCTGAAAAAATCTGAACATTGTCACTGAAAAACACATCAGAATGTAAAAAATATCAAGTTTGGGTTTTGTTTTCAAAGCCATATTTTCTTTTCAATGCCAAATTTAACTGTCACTGATCTGGCTCCATAGACCTGGATGATATGAATCATTTTACTGCGTAACTCTGTTTCATGGGCAGGTTTCCCGATAGAACTCATCTAACATCAACGTCAACATGTTATGAAATGAGTAACCATGGATGGTTGTTATGTGGAAATGTACTGATAATATGTATATAAATGAAACAAAAGCAATTTGAAAATGTCATGAGGGAAAAAATACCTGATGCATTTTCTGTTTTATCTTTACACACACACACACACACACACACACACACACAAACATCATGGGACAGATGCAAACTCTAGACTAATAATATGGAAGTTCCTGTTTTCACTTTCCATTCTCATCATACGCTTTTCTCTTGTTCAAAATGCATGTCGGTCAAATGCCATTGAGAATGCTGGGCATGCATGAGACTGTTTCTGCTGTGGGTGATAAGTGTCTCCACAGGCACAGCCCAGTTCACCTGAGCAGACCCCCACACAACACCTCAGACACACTAGAAGCCTCTCCTCAGACAGCAGTTTGCCTCATTATTCATGAATATATTAGCATAGTCGATATTAGCATAGTCGAATAAAAGTGTTCCTACTCCAGACTTAAGGACTATGTAAATACTGAAGAGTTATGTTCATAACTGTCCATAGGAAGCAGATGAATGTGTTATGGTTGTTTTATGGTTGTCCCCTGAACTCTTCATCAGTCTGTAGGCATGAAACCAAGGCTGGGACGATATCCTTATCTCCCAATTCGATACTATCACAATGCTTGGGTGCCATTTCGATATGTATTGCAATTCTACAAGAATTGCGATTCAATTTTATGACTTATTGTGATTTTTGTTTACTTTTTTAACACCATACCATGGGAGTGGAATCATACACTTCTAGACACTATATATCATGAGTTAGATATCCAAAAACGATGCACATCACATATCAGTTAGAGTTTTATTCCAGCAGCATCATTGCTATACAGCATATAAAAGTGGTAAATAAAATATGGTAGAGCACGTACCACGTATCAAGGCCCTTACTGCAGCAGCGGCCAGGGATTGAATCCAGCAGGGGCTCTTTGCTGCATGTCATCCTCTCTCTCTCCCTTGCCTTTCCTGTCTCTCACTAATGTCACTATCAAGAAAATAAAGCAGAAATGTAAAAAAATAAAAATAAAAAGATATAATAAACATAATAACAGCATAACAGTGAATCAATAGTTTTCCCACCAGTAGATACAAGCCTCCTAAAATTTTGAAATGTGTGCAAACTCTGCAAGCGAGACTGTAGTTTAGCTCCCAATGTCAATAGTAGTAGTTGTTTGAATTTTAATGGACATATAGTTGAAAGCAAGCCAAATCCCAGAATCTGTGCATCTCCATTTCTGCTATATCTCATTAACTGCTGAGTGTCTTCAGTTACACCGCTGTGAATTCTATTCATTCAAGTATATTTTAACATCTTCCTTTAGGGGTGGACGAGTAGGAGCAATATCGAGAAAGAGACAAAGTGGACGAGGACATATTGAGAAATTAGTCTGCTTAAAGTGTTTGAGTTTTCTCTTCTGATTTAGAGATGGTTGCTACAGCAACAGTTAATGTGGTCTGACATAGTCTCAGTGGGTACAGTTCAGGACTCTCAGTGCTTTCTATTTTATTCTCTGCCCATACTTGTGTGTTCTGTACTCTGTGCACTCCAATAGACAAACCAGGAGGCTTGCTAATGATGCACGGTACAGTCAATGACGACTCTTTTTTAATTAATTTAATTTGCTTTGCAACTGGTATCATCCCCAAAATAAATTGAAAGAAACAGTAAGAGGCGGAGAAAAAGAAAATAGGTGAAAAATAAAAATAGATGATGAAAGATTTAATTGACCAAAAGGAAATTGCTCTCTGGCTGTTATTTTTATTTATTTATTTTGTATTAGTTGGATCTGACAAGAGAGGCAGAGAAAGGTGAGGCAGGTGAGACTGCTCAGTTCCACACTGCCCCTGACACAGTATTACACAGTGGCTCCTGTGGGGGGAACCACTCCATCATGCAGGTCCTGTCAACACTGCTGCTCTTGAACCAGGCCACATATGGCTGGAGGAGACTGAAGGTGCCCTCTCCGAAGTGTCCTTGGTTAGTTCCTAAAGTGATAAAAACAAATATCCAGTGAGATGTTAATGTTAATTACTTGACTACCCAGCACCAGCCACGAGGCAATTATTTAATTCAGAGGCTTTCTCTACATTGGGGTTGAAGAGCTTTGTTGAGTAATATGCAAATTAGGTCCATGGTGGGTCTCTGTTACAAGTATGAGTCATTATAAACCTGCAAAACTTTATTTTGGACAACTTAAACATGACGTTTTTGAAGAATAGAGTGCTTAAGATTGAAATACTACCCAGAAACCATTTAATGTTAACGTCAGAGTCTCATTAAAGATGGACTGTCTCTGTACTGCTAAGAAATGTATATGGTTTTACTTTGTCAAGTAGAGACCATCCCTCTTTCTTTCTCTCTCTCTCTCACTTTCTCTCTCTCGCACACACACACACACACAAACCTGGTGTCTGTCCATAACATCATTAATACTCCTTTCTCTGGCTTCTGCATCTGTAATCTCTGAGCAAATCACTTGTTCCGGCTGGATTGTGGCCAGCAGTGACTGGGCCGCTCCATAAATCTGCACCTCCGTAGACTTGCTGGGAGAGAGCGAAAAATAAAAGCGAGAGAAGAGGGGAAATGGGGTGGCAGGTAAGAGGAATGAGACTTGAGGAGAAAATTGAGTTGATCAAGCATTTCTTTGCCACAGTGCTTAAACGTGCACAGCTTGCAAGGCATGGGTTACAGATACACAGCATTTCTTAGACACTACAGAGGAAGAGGGACCATATTGATGTGGTGGTGCTGGGAGGAGAAATTAAGTCAGTTTGGCACATTTTTCTTTCACAGGGATTTCTTTTGTAAGGCAGATTGAATTGCACTTTTACTTTAAGATCCATAAGTTTATATGATACAGAATACAGAAGCAGCTGGGAATTGTTTTTTTATCACACAAGTGGATATTTGAAGCATCAAATCCAAGAGGCACTAAAAGAAATAACCTTTTGAGAATTTAAAAGAGAGTGAACTGAATATAGCTTTTAGTGCTGACACACAAAGCAAAGACATGCTAGCGACTGCAGTGAGGCTGTACTTAGGCTGTATTAGCTAAATGCTATTATCAGTATGCAAACATGCTAACAGTGACAATGTTAACATGCTGACGTTTAGCAGTCAACGGCATTAGTTTTGCAGGTATTTAGTAATAAAGCAATATTGGACACATTTAAATTTTGACTTGATGATGTTGCTAGATGAAGTTAAGGGCTCATCAAAGTTATTCCAGCTCATCCTGACAGATTGGCCAATGTCAACCTTATGATACGGCAAGAAAAAGTCAGGGCTTCACCAAACTCAGTAAGATTCATCATCTGGGAACCATGAATGTTTGTACCAATATTCATGGCATTTCATCCAATAGTTGTTGAGATATTTCAGTCTCGAACAAAGTGGTGCACTGACTGGGATTTCCATCCTAAAGCCACACTGCTAGCGTGGCTAAAATGTAAATATTGTAAATAATTTATGAGTTTACTGACTACTGAAGATAAATTCTCATTTTTTGACGCCCTTTATAGGCATCTCAGAGTGACCAGTCAGCTGTTATATCACATTGCTGCAATATATCCAGTTAAGTATCCTCCTGCAGCCCTCCACCCAGGTCCAGAACGTTTTACCACCCCTGTCACAAGAGTGGAACAGAAATGCACCAAGAAGAAAAAGATACATTAGTAAACAGGGAGAAAGGGAAGGAAAACACGAAACATAGCAAGGGAATTGCATCACCTCATTGTGTCCCAGCTACCCTGCAGTTTTCTTAAGCGCTTGGACGATGTGTGCAGAGCAGCGTTAATATGACTGGTGCAACCAGGGACGATTCCCGCTGAGGTATTGACAGAGAGCTAACAGCAGGTCGGCCCAGCAAATGAAAGATGAGAGAGTCTGGAGGGTGGCAGGAATGGATGTGTTGAGAGAAAACAGGAGAGAAAGGAAAGTGATATGGTAGCTCAGCCTGAACCTAGAAGTTGGGAAACTAAGCGAAGAGAGAAGTTGTGAAAAATGGACATCTAGTGCAGTGTGCAGAGTTGCTCATTTCCGGCAAATATAGAAAGCTGTATCACTTTTCTAGGCAAGGCAAGGAAGGCACTGCATTTGATAAAAGAGAACATAGAAATCATCTTTTGACATCAGGGCTGTCATTGTGGTCTGGTGGCTCCACTGTGAAGTTTCATCCACTTCTTATCTTGTGCCTGTCACCCTGTATGTTCATCATTCCATTCACAAGAGAAGATATACAAGCTGCACCTTATTATTGAGGACATTTGAAGAACTTGGCCTCAGCAAACCTTTTATTGCAGTACATAATGTCCACACCAATTTTTAAACTTAACATTGTCTCTGCGTCCAGCAGAGCTTTTACTAAAAACACTTCATATTGAGTGTCCTTGAGTAATTGAATGAAAAGCCGACAACGGGGATGCCGGGCCGAGGCCATAAGGAGATCAGAAAGTTTAAACCATTTATTCCCTCTACTGTAATGAAGAATTTGAGGTACCTGGTGAATAAGATGGATGAACTGTATCTAATTGCTCAAGTAATGACTGGATGTAGTTCCATAATAAACCTTAGATAAACTGCCTTTCACGGTTGTGTTTGTATGTGAACTTTGTGATTTTGTTTAGCTGCATCTCACTTGACCTTTTATTTACATGCTGCTGCCAAATGAGTCATTCTGAAATGATTGCTGTTATTCCTAGTCAGAATAAAAACAGGTGTGTGGGAATAAATTAGATACTATGTTTACTTAGGAGAGAACTGAGAAATACTCTATTGTTCCATGAAATAATGCTGTTTTGTGTTGTGGGAGGGTGTAACTAGACAGATTTAGAGAGGCAAAGGGTGCTTTAGCTATTGGGACCAAAGATAATACAGTTCTTTTGGGGCCATTCTGGTCATTTGCTTAAAAAGATTTTAATAATGATGATTTTTGCCAAATCATCATTATTAAATCCAGCTCAACCATTTCTAATTAGAATATAATGATATATAGATGGATGAACAACCCTCTCCAGCGGCTATGAATCTGAATGAGATTTCTTTTTTCCCCACCTCCACTCAGGCTGTGAATGAGACAAAGACATGAATGATGTTGTCTCTGGTGATGTATTGTTACTATTACAGCATTTCATCACCATCATCTAATAAATCTCTATCATGTACCTTCAGATTCTGTGATTGAATGTAGGACATTACCCCGGGGCGTCTGGTGGAGTTTTGTTACAGCGCGGAGGCCAGGGTGTGACAAATTCAGATCCTACCAAGAACAATGGTTATGAAATTCTATTTTGTTTCGGGTCTCTCCCTACCAGACAGTAATTTGTTTTGTGAGTTGTGAAAACTTGCTTCAACTGCACACAGACTATGAAATGGCAAGAAACAGTCACAACCACTTCCTGGAGAATGGAGAACTGTGGACTTGCTTCACTACAGAATGCAGCATTTGCATTTGTGTGTGGGTGTTGCTGCAGATATTGTGGTGAAAGGCAGCATGATGCAACACATCCTGACTATATTGCATGTATGATCTTTGGGTATCTAATGCAACATGTTTTTAAACCAAGGGTGAATGGTCCAAGTTGAAAATGAACCCAAACAAAAGCACTAAACTAAATAATTGTTGGATTGTTCAAATAATAGCTCAGCTGTGCAGCCTGACTTGCCTCATCTTTCATTTGTCTAAGCTTTAAAGCTGCTATGATTAATATATTTTTATAACAATGTATTAAAAGACAATTGACAATGTAAAAAGGTTGCTGGTATTGATGAACCTACAGAGATTTAACACCAGAATCTACAGCTCCCCACAGCTTTACAGAGCTTCAGCTCATTTTTTAGCTTTTCGCTCGCAACTTTATTGATTTTGTTTTACTCTAACTGCTCTCATAGTGTCGTTTTTGGCTGCAGCAGGTTGTGAAAAAGCAGACTGACACAGTCAGTGATTAGCTGGTGAACATAGTGGAGTCAGCTGAGCTGGTGAGCTTTTGGTGGAGACCAAAAGCAGAGCGAAAAGAGAATGAATATTGGACTTACATTTATCAGGTGACCAGAACCATGACTCCAAATGAAGTATGATGTTGCTACGTTACTGCTGGATGTGTAAATAAGCAACTGTTTTTCCCCCAAGTTGCCAAAAAAAGAAAAGAAATCAGCTCTTGCAGGTTTAATTTCTCAGCCTTAACTAGTGTTTTGCTTATGGCCCTCTACAATTATACAAAGTCTTCTTGTGTGAGTTTATGTAGCTAAAATATTAAAAAAAATTTAATCATTGTGCAATCCCTAAGATTTACCTTGTAAACCCCTAGGATGGGTTCCACTGCCCTGGGCTAAAGTTGTGCTTTGAGCTGAATGCTAACATGCTAAGGTCAGCAGTAACCTCATCCGAGGATGAGCACAGCTGAGGTTAATGGGTATTCAGTTTTAGATTTAGATGTGTTTGGGTGTGTTGAGTGGAAATGTTGATGTTGTCAGTGTCACTGACCAAAGATATTATGAATTATCTTCAATGGACCAGCAGGCTGATCAACTGACATCGCCATCCAAAAAATACAAATGTTTTTCGGCCACACAGATGCATACACGCACACACACACACACACACACACACACACACACACACACACACACACACACACATACTGCTGGTAAGAGGATTACTCTCTCCTGTAACAGCTTTCCCATTAAAACCATTCTCCTCAGCTGTTGGGGGAGAGGAACAAGGCTCACAGAATCGTGGCCCCAACCTGAAACCCCCCCAAAATATAATCATCTGAAAGTTTCTGCAGTGGCCTTGCTTTCACCTACAACTATTTTTTATTACATCTCTGGCAACAACAATGGCTCAGTTCAACCAACTCTGCCTTTTGTGCCCCTTGAAGGGGTTGGTGCCCTTGATGAATAGAGCCATTAAGGGAAGCCTTGAGGCCTCTGAGAGAGGTCAGTTCGACATGTTACACTTCCACTTTAACTTTGTTACCAGCAAAACATGCATGAAGAACAGAAAGCAAGAAAGAGAGGTGTGAGACAATAATGAAAAAACTAGGCAACACCAACTCACAAACAATGACTTGCACAAACATAAGTGCACAGACCAAACCTCCTTTTCTACTGTAGAGAAAAGAGCTGCTCGGATGCATCTTTAAAGAAATGAAGTCAAAGATTAGTTGGAAAGAACAACAGCAACACAGAGACTCGAGTTTTCTAGGAGAGGAGAGGAGAGGAATGATGATAGGCTTAACTCAGCATGGTCTCTGTCCTGCAGTAGACACAGCACCCACCCTGCCCCGCTCTGTTCTAAATGTACAGTATGGAAAACTATGACAGAAGGAGGCAGTCAGCAGTTTGCTATCTGTCTCTGCACCACTGCTCACAGCTTTACAGAGACCCCAGCCTTCCAGTTCATCATTTTGACACTTAGTGTTGACTTGCTAAATAAAGAAGTTATGGTTCATACCACCTATCAATAGCTGTCCTCTCTCCTTTTTGGGGGGAAATGTACACTAATAAGTTTCTGCCCACAAGAGCTGCAAAAACAAGCATGATGATGGCAAAGTGCAGACATAACAGAGGGAGGAAGGATGAAACTGAATTAAATCAAGATGTCGAAAAATGGACCTAGGGCACAGCTTTTCTACACCCTTTCCACGCCTTCTTTTATGTACACACATATCTGAAAGTTGAAATCACCCTTAGTTCAAGAACCCAACCCTTTCAGTGAATCAGTTTCCTACAATATGTGTCATTTTGTTTTTGTTCTGTCTTTTGAAAGCTGCTCAACTATAAGAAGTTTCCAACCACTACACACCCTGCATACTGCACACACAAACACAACACAAACACACACACACACACACACACACACACACACACACACACACAGATCACCAGCATAAACGAATGCCTGTGTTGAGTTGATTCATGTTTTAATTGCTTGAACACTTCCTGCATACAACATGATGTTGCATACAAGTGGGTGATATACTGTACACCTGGAATCATTATCTTCTGACATCAGACTGAAACAGCAGTAATGAGATGACTGTTAAGTGCTTTGCCTGTATTAGTTTTCATGTTGAAAAGCTCGTTATAGGTCACCAAAGTACAGGGTGTTTCAGTGCTGTTCTCATCTTGACAGCTGGCTATATATTGCTGCACACAGCAGACAACATACACTTGACCTTAAATCGATAAAGGCTTTGTTCCCACAGTCGCTAAGTCTACATCGTTCAGCAGTTTGCATCCATATCAAAATTCTCACCAAACACACACTTGCATGCCAACAAGAAATTGCACTGAGCTAAAGCAATTGAATCATGAACGGAGCATAAAAAAAGAATTTGGTACACACATTCATGTAGCCCTCAGGATGAATTGTAATCACTTTAGTGACTTTTCACCTAGCGTAATCATCAGGCTTTCATTTGAACTTGTCCAGTACTTTTATTTTTATTTTTTAAATTGATATTCTCGTCACCTTCAGCTAATGTTAGCATAAATGTAAAACTATAGGACTGTCACCATGATAAACATACCTGCTAAACACCAGCATGTTAGCATGCTGACATTTATCTAAAGCACCACTGTTCCTAAGTGCAGCCTCACAAAGCTGCTAGCATGGCTGCAGACTCACAGCCACATATATATATATATATATATATATATATATATATATATATATATATATATTTATACCAAACCTGCCACAACCCAATTTTAATTTATAATGACTAAACCAAACTGAAGTAAAAACCGTAAATGGAAATATTTAGCAATAGAAAGTAACTGAACAAAAACCACGATATAGTAACCCTAGATGACACATGGGCTACACATGCACACAGAAATGTATTTACACACAGTCTATGCTACATGGTCATTAATCCTCTTACATCCCATCAGCATATTCAATCAAATATCTACAGGCATTATTTCATATGCTGTTTCATGTGCAATATCAATACAAGATCTGTGGCTGGAGTATTACTACCCTTAGCGAAAGTATAATATCTATGGTTTGTGTGTTTTATAAACGGACAGAGACTCAAGACACGTGAAGATCTTGTTGGGACAGCGTGGTACTGAATGAATCACATCTGTTTATTGATGATATGCTTAACTGCTTTTCCACTGCGCACAATCCATGTCTGACTCTGCTCACTTACAGTACAAGAATGAATTCTGCAGCATAAAAAGAGGGACAGGGGCAATATTTCATAGCACAGTACATAAATATGAGTGAGTTTACATGCACAAAGAGATCCAATGAAGAGTTTTTTGTTTTTTTTGCTACTTTTAAAGGCTGGTGCTGATAGGAACAGGGTATGAGGGGCAAGGCAGAATTAACAGTTTTACAGTACAGTACTTGGTTTCCATCACATCACCAAAGGGAGAGAAGCAGGCAAACGGTTGCTATTAAGAGAGAAAAAGAAATATATGGTAAGGATTTATTTAGCATGTGTACAAGTGGAGATAGTGAGGGACTGAACCTGCTGCACAGGGTCAGCGTCGAGGACACGTGATCCCATTCTGGCTGTGTACTCTCATCAAGTCACAATAATGAGAGAGTGGAAAAGTGGTGGATGAGACTCAGATTAGACGTCTCAGAGTCTAAGAACAGCGATGGGAGGGAGTTATTACCAACATATATGAAGTATGGAGGAGAGGGTCTGTAAGATGGAAGCTGACAGTGGGAGCATCAGGTGGCCAGCCACAAGCGTACACATCTCTGTGTCTTCTTAAGTTAAAATGTCTTTTTTTTTTCTTTGTTTACTTACATCGTACTATAGTATACATACTGTACAATAGCCACTGAACTTCCACTGTGTCCCCAGCAGGAGTGAAAAGAACAGAGAGGTTTCTTACACTAACATTCAATACTTAATAAACATGGGCAGGGGCTCAAACTCAGACACACATACAAACATACATACTTTCGCACAAATGTAAAGACACACATTTAATGCTTCACAACACAGTCTCATAAAAGTACAAGGAACTTAATCTTTTTTTTTAAATCATAAAGGAACCTTCTTCAGCTATATTACAAATAAAACACTTAGTCCTCTCCGGCAGTTGAAAACACTGAATGTAATAAAATATCCTAACCACACATACATACAGTGGCGTTGGTGGCTTGATGGCATAGTCCTTCCTGTTTTTGTGTGTTCGAGAGAGACAAAAAGATGGAGAGAGAAGGAGTAGTAGCTGTGTGGTCATGAGGATGAGACTGAAGTGGCATAGGAAGAATTGAGTGGTCCTTTTAAAGGGGAAAAAACTAAAACAAAACAAAAAGTGCCAAGGTAAAATGAATTCAAGTAATGTGCGCTCTATACACAGGAGAGGGAGGGGGAGCGAGTCCTGTGGCTCCAACATGGCCACTACTGGCTCTTCCTGTGTTCGATCAGGCTCGTCGATGCATCTGTGGGCGTGTCTCCGCAGGCAGCTTTGGAGAGGACGTCCGCCCACTTAGCCTGGAGTTCTGCATCTTGGGCACTTAAGAGGAAAGTGTGCTGGGTGTGGCTGAGCCGTAGCCCGTGTTTGACCTCCGACTTCTCACTTGCCGACGACGGTACCACGCTGACCTCGAACCCGGGGAGAGGCACCACACGCGCCCCCTTTGAGTCCTACAGAAATGAGTAAAACAGGTCGATCAGAAGAAGTCTGGTAGTATAAAAATGTGATTTGTCTTGAATAAGCATTCTTTTGAGGGAAGAGGAAAACATACTGTCAATAAAGCAAGTGACAGCTTGACAGTAGGATATATTCCACCGCTCATAGTAAACCCTGCCCCCGCTTTCTGTATAATCAGGAAATGCTCATCCAACTCCCATTAATCCTAATCTTTGGAATGACAGCTTTCTGCAGTGGGATTGGGATATTAGTCTTGGAAATGAAACTGGGGGGAAGCTTTAACAGGGTGACTTCCCTTCTGTGCCATCCGCTCTGAATGACAGAGAATCACTAGCAAAAAGCTTTCCAAACATGATTGCTTTGGGGACTTTTTATTTTAAGCAAGCATGTAAAACCCTCTTTATATGCATCTCATTGGGATGTTCTGAGCAGATTTATTGCTATTTACAGAGCCAAGATTTCAAGGAACTACTGTAAATCCAAAGAGTTTGCTTTATCTTGTCAGTGCAAACTAAAACCTAGCAGCACAGCGGAGCAGCTTCACCGACAGCAGCAGCTATATCTGAGGTCAGATTCAGGACAACCAAATCCTCCTGGCCCAAATCTATAGAGCACAGACAGTGCACAGCCAACCTGGCACAGACAGGATTGGATAGCTCTGACCCACTCATTCTCACTGATGTGCACAGGTGCTACACTGTACTGATATCCAGCTGCAAAAGGAGGAAGGATAGAAAGGCCAGATGGGTGTAGCAAGAGCGTGTAGCAGTCAGCGGATACACATGACTATATATGACATGGCTGAAGCACCCTGGTTATGTGGCCATGTGGGGCAACTTATGCAATGTTTATTATCCTTTATTTGTACAATGCTTAACATGACAGGGGAATAATATAATCTATGTATTGAAAGTGATGACTATAGTGAGTAAAAGAAATAAAAGGGTATATAAATACTTAAAGTATAATCCCCGAAACTGATGACAAGGTAGTATATTTTGACACAAACACACGACACACAGACATACATCTATCCCGAGAGAGAGAGAGAGAGAGAGAGAGAGAGAGAGAGAGAGAGAGAGAGAGAGAGAGAGAGAATGTTGAATTCTTACCTGTCCACTGCTCTGCAAGAACAGCACCAGTGGCTCAGCCTTGGTGACAGCCACCCACATTTTGGTCCAGCTCTTCCCTTTCTCCTGCACTTGAAGGTGGCCACATAGCAGGCAGTTCTCCCCCGTTAGAGATGTCTGTCTCTAAAAAGATACAATGACATATAAAGAGACCAACCGCTGTAATATATATATAAGAATGGTGCACAGCTGAGATACTACTTGGCAGACCAATGTTGAATTATCTCTGACTGATGGGGAACTGAATGTTCCTCTGTAAATCACTTTGTAGCTCTGTTTTAAAAATTAAAAATTAAAAATGATTATCACTGATTCAAATTAGCTTGTAATTGAAATCCACCTGTGGATGAATTTGATGAGCAAATGACAGCGCAGATCTTGTGCTGCTCATCCTTACTTAACGACAATGTAGGACACAGTGAGATTGGCACACAGACTGGTGTTTACGCTCCTGCTGTCTGACCCTTGTATGGCCTACAGCTCCCCCATGTGGTGACTAATATCGCTGCAGATGCGCTTTTTTGCCCCCTTGGGATTGTCGCTGAGACAGCTTGAACGAACAGTGTACTGAGACAACTTCAACAACATATATGAATAGAGTGGCTGTCAGCTTTTCACTTAAACTAGAGTAGACTGTACATGCATCCACAACATCCCAGACAGACAGACAGACCGGCACAGACACCCGACGCCAAACTGCTGAGTCAGCAGAGAGACGACCATAGGCTGAGATCTTATTATAATATTAGTCATCAAAGAGGGATTAGTTGATCTTTCAATGTCAATCTGGCTGCACTGCATGTGCATCTTATGTATAATGTGTGTGTTTATGTGTGTGTGCAATGATTTCAGACCACTCAGTGACTTTAGTATTCCACAGAGATGGAGTTCTGGACTTCATAAGTAAACTACTGTGCTTCTTTCTTTTTGTTGCCAGCAGTGCCGTCTGGCAGCTGAACCCAGGTTGACACTGACTGTTGGTATACTGGGAGACATGGATCTCTTTTGGACCGGCATGAATCAAGGCCGAAAAATAAACTGTTATGCACATGCTGCTAAATGTTTCTCTCTCTCTCTGTCCGTGTATGTTCTTGTTTTTCTCCAAGTGTGCGCCTCACCTCAGGCGCAGCTTTCCTTTTCTGTTCACCAGCGCCTAGATTCTCCAGGCTGAGGCTGGCTTCGAAACACTCCGGGCATACTCGGCTTGTTTTGTTGTCCAAGGTCTTTGAACACTTTGCACAGATGGCCTGCAGAAGGACACAGGGAGAAACAGAAACGGCGTTCAGATGTTGCTATGTTGTCAACAGTTAATTGTCCGAAATAAATGTTCCACTCTCTCTCCATCCCATTACTTCTACATCCCACCAAACAGTGCCCAAATCTCTCTAGTTCCATTTGTGCTCACCGCTCCACAGGACTTGCAGTGGTGTTTGCGCTTGGTGAAATTGAAGCTCTCGTTGCAGCCTTTACACGTTTGCTTCTCTTTGTCCTTTTTCCTGGAAGTCTTCTGGAAAATATTTAAAAACAACACAGGAGTCATGTGACAAGAGCTTCAGTTCAGTTTCAGCACAACTGAACCCAAAGGAATGTCTGACGGCTCGTCTTGCTTCATCCTTTGTTTGTCTGGCTGCCTGTCTTCCATTTCAACTTCCTGTTAACAAAGACAAAGACAGACAGACAGACAGACAGACAGACACCCACACAGACACACTATCCATTGCTAAAAGACAACTAAAAAGGAGACCAGATGGAGGTGTTCACAGCTGTGCAGTGCAGGCTGTCAGATTGTTATTAGATGCATTGTGGGACGAAAAGTAAAATTCCTCTCCTTTTTATACAGAAAACTGTCTAGCAAAGCTGATTTTGCAAATGGATCCACTGCTGTTGTCAACCCAACATAATTATAATGATCCAGCCTGAGATCAATGTACCTTTCAGGATAACAACAAAGATCTGTCACACCACAAGCACCAAACACACGTAACAGCTCAATGTTTTTATCTTTTTTTTTTTTTTTTTTTTACAGAAGATGCAGAATCCTTTGAGGCCATTTATATGCCAAATGATCTATTCTACTAAGAGTAGGTTTACTTCGACCCCCCCAGATTTAAGCTTTCTGTTTTACGTAATCAGCCTGGTGAAATGTACTGGTGTCACATGGTCAAAAGAAGGTGTGACAGGAAATAGCATGGGTTGGGTTGTAAATATAAATTGCAGGCGCTAACATGGCTAGCAGGCTAACAACGGCAGTCCACAAAGATGCTAATTATTCCACAAAGAAATGAATGGTGACAAATTTCAAATCTGACTGTGTAGGTGTGTACAGACTATGATTGACATCTTCTTTACTCTCTTTAGTTTTACTGCTAACTGTTAAGGCGGGACAGCTTACACGTTAGCATCCTTATTAGTACATGGACTTGATGGATCTCTGCCCAAATTTAACCTGAGCAGAGCGCTGATCAGCCAGAAAAATTGAAAACAACTGTGCAGGACCTTTAAAACTATTATCAGGTTGTTTTTTTCTGTAATTACATTAAAAGCAGTCTTCTAGCAGCTCAGAGCATCTTTGTAAATGGCAAACGTCCTGGGCATGAAGGCTTTAGGTTAAACATGTGACAATTTGTTTGTGGTAATCTGATTAACTGAAAATTAGTTTGGTAATAATGTGTTTACAATGAAAGTACACTATAAACCAAAGTCATCCTCAACCTTAAGAAAACACCTGCATTACCTGATCTGGAGCTGCTTAAATCTAGTTTAGGAAAGTTTATTATTGCATATTTCTAAATAGATTTGTGCTTAATCAAGTTACAGGCTAATGACTAATAATTAACTAACATTCAGAAATGGAAGAGTCAATAGGAGCCCACAGCTAATTTCTGAACAAAAGGGTTAATCCAGGCCTGCTAACTCTAATAACACACTGTGTTAACTTCCGCCAGCATGATGGTGACAAAAGGTGTTACTTCTATACATATATACGTTTCTTACCCTTTCATGCAATCTTTCACCATCTGAGTCGATGGATGTGTTGCACCATGGACCCTGAGGGGAAGTAAAAAACATGTTGAACACCAGCAGCTTCTGCCGGCAGTCAGATATCTCTGCCACTAGATGTCAGTCTGCAACGTCTAAATCTAGTCCTCTGCCTTGTGTCAAGCTCCGCTTGGCCAGCGTCCAGCTCCAGCCAGCCCAAAGTGGGTCAAAGCAGATCCATAAGAGTTTTGTATACAGTTTGACTTGGGCTTTCCCTATTAGGTCATGAGAGAGTTCTGGGAGAAGAGACTCACAGACGCTATGTGTCTAACTGTCGGGGACGGAGAGAAAGAGCTTTATGTGTGTACGATACTATCACATCCATAGATGGAGAGCTGTTCGGGCAGACAAACAGCAGACTATGACAAACTCTTTGGTGTACCACTAGCCTCCCATGATTCATTGCACAGAATGACCAACTAATTGACAGATCAATGAACTGACTGATTAAGGGAGAGTGAGACTGACCGGTGACTCAGGGATGTGGTCATCTTCCCGGGAGAAGGAGCTGTTGAAAGCTTTATTGAATGTTTCGCTGTTTTGTTTGTGTCGTTCGATAGTGGCCAGGATCACCTGAGAGTCAGAAGAGATCACAGAGGAAAGTGAGGGGAAAACAAAAAGACGGATTATTGATATTGACACATCGGCATTTGAATGCATTTATTCTTTTCTTTTTTTGTCATGAGACAAAAGGCAGAGTAAATATGCTTAATTGCACAATAATAGCCTGATGAAAAATCAGAATCAGAATACTTTAGCGTCTGATCTTGTGTTCTGTATCCTACAGAGTCTGTTACTTAGCTTAAAAGGACTAAACTGACTGAAGTGAACAAGAGAAGATGAATGGTGGTAGAAAGCCACCTTTCTTTTCTTTCCTGCCTGACTGAGGAAGAAAGACAGCATCTCTGGCATGCTATCTGTCTTGACCACCAAAATGAATGACAACAGCAATTACATCACAGCTCCAAAAGCATCATGGTCCTACTGCTTCAGAGACCAGCCAGGCTAGTAGTCTGTAAAAACATTCCTTCCTTCTCAAAAATCTTTTATGTTTGCATTCCACTGTCCTTTGCTTATCTGAATGCTCGCATTATTAATTTCCGCTCCGCTCATGCTTACATACAGACTGAAAACACACAAACTGTAATGAGCCCACCCCTTCTTCCAGCCTGCAAATTCTTTTAATCAGCTTTACTCTGCTGCAGTGGGCTAAATGAGCCATAATGAGGGGCTTTATTAGAGAATGTAATTCCCTAACATATTGAATGAGTGTGGGGAGGAAATATTTGCTAATTCCATTCTCTAATAAAGCAGAACTACCAAAGGCACGGGCCCAACATGCTGCATGTGTGAATGACAGACAGAGACAGTTTGTGCATATGTGTGTGGGTGTACTACTCATATATATGTATGCCAGCATGTCTGCGTGATCCTTGCCTGAATCCAGTCTTCTTTCTCCTCAGCTGTCCTGTAAAGCAAATAAAAAAATCATGAGATTATTTTATTTTAATAGAAATACAGGCCATCAATGAAATGGCTTCAAATATCCACCTCAAATAGTGCAACTGCAACTGCAGCTTTGTAATGATAAGTAAAAGATAGATTAGTTACTGTGTCTGTCTATTTACAGCAGCAACTACTACTACAGCAATTGGTAACAGCTAACCGGAGCTAACTGGCTATATGTGGAAACAGTTGCTCAGCTAGACAAGCTACCTACCTAGCCAGCTAACTAGGTAACTTTGTTTGTGAGCTCAGGTTATTACTCAGCATCAAATTAAAAAGCCTGCATTAACGACAGCAGCTAACTGGTTAATTCAAAGTTACCTCTGCAGTTTTGGTTTTAAATATGTTTCTCTGAGTAAGACGGGCAACTGTGAAGAGCAAAAATACACGCTAGTTTCTCTAACCTACAGGAGCTAGAGAAACTAGCTAGCTAGAAACTAACTAGAAAAGTGCCTCTTTTCTAGCCAGTTAGCTAGCTTACGGTTGTTAATTCTGCTAGGTGGCAGGGGGCATGTGATTGGCTAAATGGTAAGTGGTGGAAATGCAACTGTTATGTAAAGTCACATTATGAAATAAAAATGAAATTTAAAAAGAAAATGTGACAGATTAAAGTGTCACTGGGAAAAAAATGCATATTTAAAATGATATTTAAAAAAAATGAAAAAAGAACAGAATACAATAATATAAATTGCTTTATTCATAGGATTTTAACATCATTTAATTGTTTATTTAATATTTAGCACTCCATATGAATGACCTGCATTTTATGAAGTAACTGAACATTTCAAAGTCTATAGAGTTTTTCTCTTGCGATTGACTGAAAAGTCTTTACCTGGCTTGCAGCTCCAGTGAACGCTGCTTGCCAATGATGGCAAATGTGTGAGGAAGGTTCTGCTTCACGTTTTCCTGCACCTGAGGACAAGAAACAGAGGAAATTCAAATGGCAGAAAAACAACAACAAAAGGCTGGAGGAGAAAACATAAGACATCTGACAAAACAGAAAGAAAAGCAGAACTGCACCTCCATGCCAGCAATGTCGATCCTCTCTCGGACACTGAACTTTTGTCCCATCAGTCTGAGTTTAGGCACGCAGTATAGCACCATATTGTTGAACTAGATCAGAGACAAAAAAACAGTAACACACATATACAAAGACCATTTGGCAGTCTGGTATTTCTCTAGTTTAACACATAGGCAGTCCTCTCACCAAGTAGAGGTATCGGTCTTGTGCTGTTCCGTTTTTGGCTGACATCTTCTTGATATGTCCTTCTTTGATGAGCTCATTGGCTGGGTTTACTATGTCCTCTTCTCCTCCAAGCCTCTCATAAACCTCCAGCAGTTTGTGCATCTTCTCCTGAAAACATTAGGCAACATGGGGATGAGGAAAGCAGAAGCAGAAAAAAACTATAGTGAGAAGACAGATGGAGCTATAAGCCAAACTCCACCAGAGGGGGTTATTTTGTTATCAGCTAAAAACTCATTTATTTATGGATTTTCCAGTAAGGCTGAAAGGAGGTATTATATTTCCTTATTGATTCATAAACACATTTGTCTGCTTAAATTGCTTGAAGGATTTGAGAAGCATGGGTTACATGGCCAGACAGAGGAAAGAGACAAAGAGGATGAGAATAAAAAGAGTCAGTCAGGCATCATCGAGCTGTGAAACTCGAGGCAGGAAACAGCAACTTCCTGTCTGTACTAATTCAACTTGTTCACTCCCTCAGACTAAAGCTTGCAATGCTGCTGACAGCATCAGCAACTCTTCAATTGGGTAACACATGAGCTGTTTAAAAAAAACTCAATGAGACAGCGAAGGAGTGTTGAAAAGAGTTTAGAAAGAGATGACAGCAAAAAGCAGAAACTGAAGAGTGAAATACACTGTTGAGCAAAGTCTTACCATTTTCCTGATTGCTGCATTTGAATGGTTAGCTGCAGTAGAGATTAGCTCCAGTGCCTCTGTAACAAGCATTGACACGTACAAAGGTAATCATGTTAGCATAGAATCCACAATAAACAATGATAACATCATGTTTGAATAAAACTGGCCTTCAGATTATCAATAAATCAATCTCTTGTTTACACACAAGTAATATGTTTGTTCACTGGAAAATAAGAATTGTCAGGGGTGTCACACTAGTTATAATATACAAACGTAACAGGATCAAATGTTAAATATGCACTTTCTTAACATTAAACACACTGTATGCATTAGGCTGGCTTTTATCCAGTAGAGCCTTGTACTAATGCCTGTGAGCACCTGAGTCAGCCATCTTAATCACAGACTACATAAACAGAAGAGACCCACAGCCTCGGGAAATGAGGCCAAAACAACTGTGATAAACTGCTTTTCGACTGGAGTGGGTGAGAGAAAACCCCATCCACTGACTCCAAACAAGTGGTGAAGTTAATGCTCAGGTAAATGGACACAGGGATGTGGGAGAACATGAGATCATGTAAAATGTGTTTTTTGGGCATAAAGCATGACGCACTGATGCTAAGTGTTTAATTTGTCTCTACCATGTGGTAGATGAAACTACACACAGAGTACAATTTGAAGCACCATGATGAAATGAAGTCGTCTAACAGGCGTCATACATCAGTAACAACTGTGTAACAAGATGCACCAGAGCTACTGAATGCCCTGCCATTGTCTCCATGATAGATTAAATTAACCGCTTACCCTAGGGGCATTACTGAGGCTAAGGTCTCCACCTTAAACAACTGTTTATCGTAAAGAGAAACTCCTGATTTTATTCTGTCTGGTATTGTACACATAATAACAGATTGTTGTTGGCATATTATGTTAATAAGGGTTATTTTTCCAACAATACAAATACTACTACTTATACTGTGTAAAAAAAAAACTAATTTTCTAGTTTGTATGTCTACTTGGATTTGAAAGGTCAGTTAAGCTGAATTCTGTGGGCCTTCCTCATCTGTGATGAAAGAGCAATGACTCTGATGCAAGTCAGTTTCTGGAATCTAATCTTATCTATCGCTATCTAATCTGGAACATGTGACATTAAGTTTCTCTGGACCGTGACATCTAGCATCCAGAAAATGGAGCCAAACAAGGAATGATAGTTTCATGTAGGCTAGATCTCATCAACTACAACGGTAAAAGTGGAGCAGAAAGGAGGAAACACTAATCCACAAAGCGTTCTCAAGCATGATCACATACAACAAGGTGAAGTGAATTTCTGGCTACTTCTGGCCTCTGGAGTGGTTTAGCAGTTTGTGTCTTTCAGCCACAATAACTGTTCACAGTAGGGGTGAAAGGTGGCCGTTGCAGTGAAAACATATCAACTCTGTGTACGACAGCTCAGCCAGTCTGATTTTAAAGCTTATTTTCCTCCAAACACTGCTACTTTCGACTCCTTCTCCTCCTGCCCTTGTACAGTCAAGAAGCCGTATAACTCAGGATTACCACAAATGTTTATTTCTGCATTATCAAGTGAGTGGACATGTATCTGCTTCACCAGTAGCTTCACTTTGGAATGTAAATCTGCATTGGTTCACCTCCTAACAGGCCTTTTCATTGACCTTTTTGTTGTCATGCCACCTTACTGCTTGCTTGGTTATCCAATCGAAACCATACAATCAAAAACATTTTAGGCTGGAGGACATAATCTAATACTGAACTCTACACTGGGTTGTTTGCATTCATACATATTTAACTGTTTTTGACAGACACACACCGGTGCCACATAACACTTAACCTCTGTGATTAAAACAATTACAGGTGAAAGTTTAAATTAAATTACATATTCCACCATCACAGGTGAAGCAGAGGACTGGAAATTTTCTTTGCAACCTGCAGTGGATCAGTCGTGACTGAACAGTGTGGGCGTTAAAGTAAAAACAGCGGGTTTAATGTCTCACTCTCTGCGTCTTTTCGGTCCAGAGCGTCATCAGGCAGCTTCTTCAGGTAGTCTTTGAGCAACAGCTCGTAGCGAGGAATCCTTTGGACCGGCTCCAGCATGTGGTGCTGCAACGTCAGGTTGCCACACACATCCTGTTTCTGATGGTTCAAACACAAAAACAAAGATCTGAACTGATGAATCAGGAAAAAATATAAACAGAATGTTTCCAGCACACGCAGTTGTGTATAAGAAAATGGAAAAATAATCCAAAATTTGGAATAACTGGAAATGTACATATACATACATTTGTATATATTTGTACATATACAAAACAACACAAAACTGTTTAAGAGATAACATGCACAAAGACAGGACAGCTACCTGTATATTCTGCACAACACTCTTGAATTGTGAAGACCGCTGTGTCCAGGTGTTGACCAAGTCCATGGCTCGGTCAAAGTTCTTCACATATTCTCCGTACATCTTCATGAACGGAGCCAGTTTCTGGAGGATGTCACCAATTCGAGGGTTGGAGTCCCTGCAGCAAAAACAGCAAACTAACGGGTTGTGGCAAAGGTAGATTCACAAAACCTTCTAAGGACAAAAACATCTTACAGTATGTGCTACTGTCTTCCAGAACTTCACAACGTCATATATTTTACACAGTACTACAATCATGTGATACTGATGTGATGTTTGTGTGTGGAAAACACAATACTGTACAGCGTATGTTGTAGACAGTTCTTTTTAAATCTCTTTTATGTCATATACAGTATTTTCTTCAAGTATTTTTTTAACTTTCAGGTAACTTGGCGTGTTTAAAGATTATTTCACTGGTTCATTTAAACAAATTTATTCTCAAAGGTAAGTTTTGCCACTTTTACTTTCTGTATCTTGCATAACATTTAATTTTGTCTCATGAAATGAAGCTTGCATTTCAAAAAGTTCAATTACATGTTACAAGTCTTTATTGACAGCTGAATGAACCTTTTCCTGTACTTGTTTATGTAATCCTTTTTATAGATGCAAATGCTACGAGTTATAGCTAAGGAGGAAAATCTTGAAAACCTACTGGGAGAAGAGATCTCCTTACAGTTAGCGACTTAGCCAAGTGAGGTTGGTAATTAAAGGTTTGCTTTAGCTAATTCAATTACATCTGGTCTCCTGACACAAACACGGATTAACATATTGAGACCAACAAAGGATATATTACCACATATATAAGAAAGGAAGCATTGATGTCATTCTTCACAAGTACGAAACAAATGAAGGCCCATTAAAAATGAGACTAATATCAAGAACATTATTGGGGAACTGAATAAATGAATCCTTCTTATTAACTTTCCTCCTACGGCACACTTTTCTGACTTGCTGTGTGGATGTCTCTTTGTTGTGTGTACTCGTTTTTTCTAACTGAGGCAATACATTTTAATGAGTTGCTGAAAAAAATGTGAGGGGAACCATTATGTGACAGGTGATTTCCCTAAACACAGTCCTCTAGAGAAGTCATTATCTGCCAAGGGGGGCTGACGTTGGCACAATAACACACACAGGAGGTACATTTGCTGCATACTGTGAAAATGCCTTCATTCTGCAACTTTGACAAACACACACACACACACACACACACACACACACACACACACACACAAGAACAAAACCTAGCAACCCGACACCCCTGAAAACCTGAGAACAATGCCCTCCAGTGCCGCCCAGCTGTCTGTGTTTTATAGCCAACACCAACGGTCTAACTGACCAGCACAGAGCCAAACTATCTCTACATTATCGTCACACTGACGCTTTTGCAAAGCCGTTGAACTGCAGAGCGTTTATTCCTCACCATTCTCCAGTAATGCGTGTTTTGAGCTCAGGGAGCAGGAACTTGTCATGGAAGCAGTAGATAGAGGAGATGTTGGAGAAGATCCCTGTAATAACGTCCTGAGGGATTCCAGCCTCGGTGAGCTTAGTGCAAAATACCTGCAGAGGAAACAAACACGACATATGTATACAAAAACTCATGCAAATGTTTACAAAAAATCCTCAAATCTGGCTCCTATCAGCAGGCATGTAAACATAGATAGAGAAATTTCCATGTTGTTGTTTATCCACACAAACACTGATTTTCTCCAGCTCTGGCTAGCAGAGTGTGGCCAGCAGCTAGATTTGAGTCAATTAAAACTGAACTGCTTGTGTGCCACAAACTAAATGAACTATAAAATACAATCTTGACGGATACATCACTTTGAGTTTAGTTTTAAGTTTTGATGTTAAAGCTGTGGCAATTATAACTGACATGTTAATTATAATGTCATGATCCCAGGCAAACCACGGATAATACTGCAACTAATAATAATTTCTTCAATTCAATTGTTTAGTTTAAGTGTCATCACAATTACCCAGAGCCCCTAGGCGACATCTCCCAATAACTGGTATTGTCCAACCAACAGTCCAAAACCCAAAGATATTCAATTTACAATGATAAATAATAATAAAACAGCAAAAAGAAATAAAAAAAAAAAAGATAAATGACTTTAAAGGGGCACTACACCAATTTTGGTGTTTGGAAGTGCAGTACTGAATCACTGGAGAATTCATTTAAATGTTTCATTGATTATCAAAATTGTTAGCAATTCATTTTCTGTCCACGGACTAATAGATCAATTGACAAAGTGTTTCAGTACTATAATAAGTTAATGTCAGCTGGGAATAAAGTCTAATCTGGCAGTAGCGGTCTTGCAATGTTCACGTTCAGCTTTGAAATCAAACATCACAATCCATCGTAACTCCAGTGATAAACTGCTTCATCCATCACTTCCATCACATTTTACTTCCCTGTCAGCCAGAGATTGGCACTATTGTTTCCATGGAAACCAGCGTTGTGTGAAAGTGGTAAGTCAAAAACAGGAAGTTAACTTGTGATGGTTCCCTGCCTTCAGTAGCAAATAAACCATAGCTGCTCTGTGATAAGGCAGCTGTGCATCTCTTCCACCACATGAGCTTAGCAAAGAGGAAGGAGACCCAACCACTGGGAGCAAATTCTCATCACAAACATGAGTGAACTCAAACAGAAGCTGAAAAATAATACTATAATCCATTTACAAAAATGCGAGATGATTGAACAAAAGAGTACAACAGAGCAGACTACAGGAGGAGGTCATGACCTTTGATAGTAAAGAAGATGGAAGTCATGATGAAGAGAGGGCATGTAGGAGATAAGAAAATGATTTTGCATTAGATTTATTGGAAACAATTAGTTGATTAGTAAATCAAAAGTAACATTTTTGACAACCAAGTAATAGTTTAAATAATTCTAAAGCAAGAATTACCAAAATTCACTTGTTCCAGCAGCTCAAAGGTTAATAATTACTGCTCTTCTTTATTTTCAGTGATAGTAAACTAAATATCTTTTGGATTGTTGATCAGACAAGCAATCTGAATATGTCAACTTGTAACCTTGGGAAAATGTAATGCACATGATTGTCTATTTCCTGATATTTTATAGACAAAATAACTAATAGATTAATTGATAAAACTAATTTTGAAAATCAGAGCTTCGTGAGAAGCAGCCCTACAATAAACTAGAGGCTACACTCATTTACTAAATTACCTAGAATGGCTGTCACCTTTACTATGATGTTTGGGCATTGTTTATGTAAAAAAAAAAAGCATTGACCCCATCAAAACGATGGGTTGCATCATTGAGCCCAAACTGTCTTTTTAAAGAGCTTTCTAATTATAAACCCAGATAAGAGTCAGGAAACACACGTCTTTAATCCACAGGATTTATATACAAGTAGTTAAAAAGGACTGTGAAGGCATGACACTGCAACACACACACACCAATACGCACAGTTAGTGCACATGCTCAGGTTTGTGGTGACAGAGTTGTATTTATGCTGCACATGTATAAATATAAAACACATACACAGAAACGCACACACAGCCTGATTCTCACATGACCATGCCTACACTGCTCTGAGTAATCCAGTCAACAGAGGAAGGGTTGTTGTCCAGTGGATCACAGTGCCAGTTTTAATCCCGCTCAGCCCTGATCTCAATCATTAAGACCACTGGCACATTTAGGAGAATGAAATTTGGACCAGAGGCATCCAAACATGCTGTCAAACTCACAAACACACTGATGGAAAAAAAGAAGCAAGCGGAGGCACAATGTTACCTGGTCGAGGAGGTTGAGTCTTTTGATGTAGGCCTCTTCAGTCTGGAGAAGCTCTTTGGCGATGTTCAGGAGCTTCTGAGCCTCTGAGCACTGAGAGAAACAGACAGACGCAAAAGATTATGTCAAAACAGCAAAGAGAATATAAACATGTAAGGTGAGACACTGCATATTACTAACAAAACTAGTTTTCAGCATCCACATTTGACATTTTGACCTCTGTCTATATGTCCTTTTACATTTATATTATTAAAATGTCATTTCATTTATGTATTTTAGCAGTGTTGGATTTATTTGTAGACTTGATCCTTAACTCCTTTGCAGTATACGCCTACCCCTATTCATTTGTGATATAATGGCCTACTGCAATATGATGCGCTTATTTTGTAAATTGAATTCCTGAACAGTATATCCTAAACATGGGGAGCCTGCAATGTAACAGTAATATTTTTATTTTTATTACCTCTGTCATTGTTGTTGTCTGTACGGTACAATTTAAATGGGATAAATGAATTGTTCAAAAACCAATCACAATGATTGGGGAATGATTGCAAGATGGAGTTATCATTAGCAAACATGAACTTACTTTCTCATGTACGTCATACAAAAAAATTCACTAAACTGTGTTTCATGTAGACGCCCATTATCAAACAAGGCTATACCTATAAAATGTTAAAGACAAGGCTGGCAATATTCTATAGTTTTCCTCATTGTCAACAAATTCTGAGAAAAACAAAACCAGCTATTTTCCATCTTCCTAAAGACATAAATCCTCACAAATGGCCCATTAAAAAAAATAAAAAGGCAAAATAATAAGTTGTTCTTCAGAAACAATACTCAAACATGAGTAAATTGTGGATCTGGTGCTCTATTAAGTATTTACTGCAGCAAGACATAAGATAAATGTAAGATAAACTTCCATTCTCATGTTTATTGTATTGTGCAACAGTGGGGCTCATTGATGAGTTTTTAACAATGCAGCTACTTAGTCTACAAAAACAATACTGAGTAGAATCAAATTGTCTGTTTTAAATGGGATTTGTTGACAATAAAGACAAATCTAAAAAATCAGCTTATCGTTTAATGCTTATGCCTGAGGAAACAGTCAGCAGCATCTGGAGCTGATAATTGCAAACTGACATTCACAAAGCTCTATTCTAGTCACAGGTTTAGTTCAGTGATATAAAATGTTATTAGCTGAAGTGGTGAAAATGAAGATCTGTCTTTCTCTCATTATGACTTGTTGAAGTGGAGATAACATAAAACAAGCACGGTTAACCATCCTAGTGACACACGAACACGCATCAGAGTCACGAAACATCTAGCATGTTGCGACAATGTGGGTTTCACAACAGCAACACTTGCATACTTCTACGCACACACAGCAGAGACTTTCAGCACACATTATGCACTGTATGAAAATCTAGCATTACCAGCCATTACTATGCTAACAGGTGAATTTACATTGCTGCAAAGTGGATGGCAAACAAAGTGAGCAAAAAACAACTTGGGCCTCTTATCCTCTTGCAATGCACATCACTGAAAACCCACATCCTCTGTGACGAGGTTGTCATTATATAGCCATCAACATGTCAGCTGTACTGTCGCAAACATTCATGCAGTGTTGTTTGGGATCAGGAAGCACTGGAGAGCGGAGATACCTTTCCCCAAAAGACTCGGTGTGTGGGCGGTCAGTAGAGGCCGCATGTTTGTGTATCCATGTGACATTTGTGTAAGCTTTGGGTTTGTTACAGCATTAAAACAGTATTGCGAAAGGTGTCTTCTGCTAGCAACAGTGATAGCATTGCTATGTAAATCTACAAAATCTACTCTGCCCTGAGCTTCTGCTGTCTGCTCGAGTGTCGGTTTGAGGGTCATCTTTAAAATCTCTTATCTTTTGGCATTGTTTCATCTTTCTGTCATCCCCTCCAGAATCTCTTTGTCTTTACCATGGCAGTATATTTTAAGAGTTTTTCCTGATGCTTTTATATCAGAGACTGCGGGGTCTCCATTTAAAGAAAAAACAAATAGGACACCAGGAGGAGTGTGTGCACTATTTGAGGTATCAGTGTTGTTTACAATTAATAGTCAAACTGAAGGACAAGAGAAAAATGAAACTTTAGTTAAGCTGTGGGGACTCTGTGCTCTGGACTCCTATATAGAGCAGCCATCATAAGCTCTTGTTACAGCTTTTGGGCAGGTATTCGTCTTTTGATGTAATGGCAGAACTGCTTTTAGATACAAGTCAGTCCCTTGTGATCGGCAAAGAGAGGCTGTAGCAGAGTCTTCATGCAGAAGTATTCTTTGAAATTGTTCACTCAGGCCGAGACAATAATAGATACAAGCTACTTTTTCCACCACATGGAAGGAGGTGTGACTGTCTGAGATGGCGCTTTTAAACTTGCAGGGTGTGCTCAATAAAAATAAACACTGAATATTCAGGAAATGAATGATACTTATTCAGTCATATTTATAATATACATGAAATATAAATTAAAAAGTGAAGGTTGTACTGCAGTGAAGGAACTGGGAGACATTAATGCTGAGGTGGTCGTCAGCTTAAAATTATGGTCGTTCAGGTTTATGGTTATAACTTGATGAGGCTTAAGCATGCGAAGTACTCACTTTGTGCGCCTCTGTGTGTGCATCTGTCAGATACCCAGTCTGAGTGTCTGTCAGAGAATGTATTTCTCCACTGCTACCCTCGTCCAAGTCACTGTCCTCATCCTGTGTTGAGTCTCGCTTGTTGCCCAGGGTAACGCAGCAGGACACACTCTCAGTTTCAGTGACGCTGTCGTAATGATCCTCCTCGTCGATGGCGTCCTCATTGGGGAACACCTCCCCTTCTGCAGCGCAGGATGGGCTGTCGATGCCACTGTCCCGGTTAGGGATCTTCCCGTTCTGCTCCGAGGAGTCCGGATTGTCCAGAAGCTCGTGAGAGGAGCCTTCCTCCCGCTCCGCGTCGTCAAGGCAACCAACACTGTGTGTGACGTCGTCCTCGACACAGTCGTCCAGTGCGGTGTCATCTGAGCCATCGATGTGCACAGAAGCCAGACGGGAAAGTTCAGACACCTCGTAGGTCTGTTCGGAGGTGCCAAGTGCAAGTTTGTCCACAGGGGAGGGGTCTCCGGCAACCTTCGCCGAGGTGTCCTGGCTGCAGGAGGAAGTGATGTCAGACGCAGTGTCCATTTTCAGACACAGGTGCAACTGGGACCGTGGGAGCACCCCCAGGATGGGGACCCTGTGAAAATAGAGGGAAAAAAGAGTTTCTTAGGTTTTCTTAGGCTGAGCGATGAAATTCCACGAGACCACACGAGAAACAAGTACATGTCAACATAATGAAGCATCATTTTTGTACGTCGACACACACACATCGAGACATACCCGAACTATTACAGAGCAAAATTAAAAGCAAGCAAGATTTCTGATAAAATGTCCCCCTAAGGGCCTTACTTTGAATTCTCGAACCTCTCAATGAGCAGCCCCACCTTCTGGGCCTCTCTCTGTGGCTGTGCTCCCAGGCCAGGTGGGGTTAGACTGGGCTTTGGTTTAGGCAGAGGAGGGGGAGCTGGCAGAGGCCTGGAGGGCGCTGGAGGGATCCTCTTAGGTTTCTTGTCTTGCCCAAGTGCGAGCAGGTGCGCAGGTTTAGGGGGCACTACAGGTGCAGAAATCCCGCAGAGGCAAGAACAGCAAAACAAGAGAGAAGCATGAGGCTGCAGACATTAACAAAATCAATCATGTAACACGTAGAAATCCGAGGGAGAAAACCTCCATGGCTGAGTCCATGCAAATCCTGCTTGTTTCCTTAAGACAAAACTCCAAAGGGAAAAAAATACAGTCCAAATAGTAACATATAGTAGCAGTGCAGAGCGAGATCAACACTGAGCTTCAGCTATCTGCCAACTTCCTTATTTTAGAACAGGATGCTGAAATATGTGTGTGCGTAAGTCACTGCGGTTCCAGTTAGATAAAAAAATAAAAAACACAGAGAAATTACATAGCGGTCTTTAAAATGCACACTGCACTCTTGCATGCCTGGACATTATGATTTACGTTTTCATAGCCGTCTGTGTATTTGCATATATTTCGTTTTCGGAAACAAGGACATTTCACGATGTGTTGCAGTTGTTCATTTGAGCACTTCCTCTGTGTCTGTGTCTCTGTCTGTGTGTGTCACTGATAGACGTGTAGTAGACTTTTCTGTACAAGCTTGTACAGAAAAGAAAAATGTCTCCCAAGAAAAGTGAAGATGTTTTAGTTTAAACATTTTGTGAGATTGTGTTCCAGGGTTGTGTTAAGACTTAGGGTCAGGTTGCTGTTTTTACTCCACATTCTTACTGTAAAGAAAATAACTGAATCCCGATGTATTAATAAATACATTTGTGGTTAACAATAAATGATAACAAAACAATACTTTTTATCTGTGGCTACACTGAGAAAAGTGAGAAACATGTCCAGGCCCACTGTGTCTCTAGATCTTGAAGAGCATGGTTAATGGTTCAGAAAAAAAGTTTGTCTGTATATTACACTATTGTCTAATAATATTTTAGTCTACAAAATATCAAAAATACAACATTTCCATTTGAAATGACTGTAGACAAAAAAACTTATTTTGTGTCGCTAACAATAAAAAAAACTAAACAACGTAAAAAGTATGTAATTTTCAATTATATGAAATCAAAACAAATACACATTTTTTATTACTTGTATTTGCCTTTTACTTTTATTTATTATTACTTAAACCATTATTTAAACAATTAATTGATAATTAATCACAGCTCAATCATTTCATATTATTATGAGTGAAAGAACAAAAGGACGTGCAAACATGGCACCACAAGGCAATTCTGTCATATAACTGGGCGGTTACATGTAACATTTTCTGACCATAGGATCTTTTCCAGGAACCTTTTGATGGACTTGGGAACTTGTGTTGTAGCACCTGCATTTTGACCTGAGGAACTTAGGTCCAATTTTAGTTCCTGTCCCCCTAAAAAATCCCCGCTCCAGAGTTGCTACTCTCTCAGGATGAGTTGCAAGTGGAATTTAAAAAAAGCTTTGGAGAGGAAGTTCATCCTGTCAGGTGGGAAACACTATATATATATATACACACATATATATACACACACATGTGTGTACATTAATAAGAAATAAAATGAACCTTTTAGATTTTAGCAAATGGCTGCAATAAAACAGAATGAAAAATTTAAAGGGGTCTGAATACTTTCCGTACCCTGTGTGTGTGTGTGTGTGTGTGTGTGTGTGTATGTATGTATATATGTATGTGTATATGTATGTGTATATATGTGTGTATATATATATGTGTGTGTGTGTGTGTGTGTATTCAAATGCACTACCATTATTAGTATTGAGCTTATAAATAAGGTAGCTCATTCTGCCCAGTGGAAAAAAAATATTGTTTCATTGTCTATAAGCACATTATTAATAGTCCATTTTGATAGAGGGATTTTGTACTTGACAGAATACTTTTGTTTTCATTTTTAAAAGCCTATTTATATTACTTGTAGTTCATTTTGATTATAATTTTTTTAGATGCATTGTTTATTTCTATTCTTCTGGTGACTCATCCTGAAAGAGCAGCAAAAAATTTACAAACACTGGCCAGTAACTATCTGGATGCAGCACTGGATGTGGCAATCAACTACAGTAAAAAAAATCAAAGGCCGAAAGGCTGGAATCAACGAGTAGAGAAACAATAATGAATGTAGAGAATTTTGTGAATCACATTTCATGGCTAGAGCTGAAAAATTTAGTTGATTAATTGTCAACCATTCTGTTAATCGAGTCTTTCAGCCACTTTTCAAGCACAAATATTCCAGGTTCCAGCTCCTGCAATATGAGGATTTGCTGCTTTTCCATGTTGTATATCACTGTAAATTCAATATGTTTGTGTTTTGGGCCATTGCTCAAATAAAATTAGACAAGAAATCTATTAGGCAGTTTTTTTTGGTTCATTTGTCACATAACTGCACATAAATATGTTTATTATGATCAAATAATCATGATTAGTAAAATAATAAAGGATATGTTTTTCCAATAATCCTCCAACAAACTTTGAACAGTTGTGAGTAACTTAAATATTGGGGCTAAGTCTGTGGTGTAATGTCCTACAATGTTTCTCGGTAATTCCCAAAACATAACATTCATTTATTTAGCATTCTACAAATGATGCCCAAACATACACATCTCTTGGGAGCCACTGGCCTGCTTTACACCAGCATCTCTAGCAGAGGTGACCTACTGAGCTGTATGATTGACAGAGTGAGGGCAGACAGCTGACATGCACCATGTTATAGGAGAGCAGGGGAAAAATGACAGCTCAATAGCAGGGGTCTGATCTCGCTGCACCTTTCAATTATAATGACAGACCCAATGTCAAAACTGACCTTGAAGGGGCCACACTGTGTCACAGCATTTTACCTTGAGGTTTCTGTGCGGTTGGCGGTCTGGGTGAGGTGGAGGGCTGGGGCCGGGGTTTGATGGCGGGCCGGTCGTGACATGGTCCGGGGGTCGGGCCTTTCTTTACCAGCCGTGGAGAACACAGGTAATCCACTGATACACACTGGTACTGCAGAGAGGAGGCAGGGAGGTCTGGAGAAAAGACACACAAATAAAGACAATATCAGGTATCGATCAATATAATGAGATTCATACACACATCCCCAGCCCAGCATAATCCTGCTACAGTGATGCAGTGGTGAGTGCAGTGATATTACTATAGGTGAATGACCTTGAGCTGAGCGTGTGTTTCAGGGTGTCGCCCTCGGACAGAGAGCACGGGAGACCAGAGAGGGGAGGAGAACCAGGCCTGAGGCAGCAGGCAGAGAGCTGCATATTGGTTTGTCTCGTGCTCTCCGATAGGCCTGTATCTGATTAACTACATCTAACCTTCTCTGGACACTGTCTGTAAATAGACTGTGTGAGCGAGCGAGAATGAGAGAAGGTGGATTTAGAGTTTAGTAACGTTGAATTAGCCAGAGCCACATCAAAGAACTATTTTTCGTTGGACAATGAAGTTTTCCTGACTGAGACTCTGATTGTGTCCTTTTGGAACGCCTGACTTTGGTTTGATCACTTTGACCTTAACTGTCTTGGGAAGAACTTGGACTGCAGTTTTAACTGATTTATATAGTAAACAATATAATAAGAAGCTGATTGGTGTGAAGTAAGTAAGGTTGGCAATATGCTAGACTTTTGTTATTGTCAAGAAATTAAAGAAAAGAGGTAAATCAACTAACGCTGTGAGAGAGGTGAGAGTGGAAAGATATACAGTGAGCTGAAACTCCCTATATAGCTCCATAAAGTTGGTAGGATCTGCAGATTTGGCTGATAATTCTCTCAAAGTTCATTGCTATGCGCGACCCCTTTCACATTGTCTTAGAAATAACAATTACAGCCGCTTTGACAAAACTGGTCACAAATATACAATTTTCTTATTAAAAATGGCTACTCCTAAAACTGCTGGGTACTGTAGTTTTGAGCAATTGTTATTCAAACTGGGGTAAAACGTGTCAGTTGTGGATTTGGTGTGCTAGCAAGAAATAACATTCTAGGGGGAAAAACTACACTGCCCATGTTTATGATAAAATAGGAACATGTCACAAAACTCATCTACACTAAGTCAGTAAGAAAACAAGCAACAGCAAAATGTTTTTCCATTCAACTTCCATACAGATTTATGTATTATTTATCTTTTGCCTGATTGCCACCCATTTTTTGATGTTCAAAGTAAACCCTGTAAAAGGGGAAAAATAAAAACTGAAAATAATAAGCCACAATAGTAAACACAATCCAACTGACACAGAGACAGGACAGAAGATATCACATGAATAGACTTTACAGTCAGCTGCAGATACAAGATCTTTGAAGTCCAGTCAAGGGAAAAGAAATCCAGCTTTTGTAACAGTAACAATGCTTTGTGAGAGCGCATGTGTGTGTGTGTCTCTTCTTGTCTAGTGTTGATACCATGGCAGCCTGTTTTTTTGTTTGCAGTTTTAGTTGTTATCTGATGTGTAAAGTGATATCCCTGAAAGATGCTGCTTACAAACAGCTCTTTCAAGTCTATAGAGTAGTGATGAAAAAATGTAAAACTGTGTTTTCCCCCATAGAGGATCACGAATCCTACAGTAGGTTTTGTATTCACTCTGACTATCCTTGAATTTGCTCCCTGGCAACAGAAACATTGTGAGCCTCTTGGCGTGGTTTCTGCTAATAAATCGGAGATGACTCCTGGGTTGACTCAGAGGAAAAGCTTGACCTATGATCAAGTGAACAGGCGTGTCCTTTAGCCAAACGACTGCCTAGCGAAGAACTGAATGACCCAAGACTCTCTGGGGTCGCTCCTGGGAAAAACAAACACCGGTGGGAGACGGAGGCATAGTGCCTGGTGGTGCCTATGGAAACTCAGTGTAGCCATGGTTAGCAAAACGTGGCCCTCACCAAACAGGAACTTGACGACACAGCAGAGAGAGGAGCTGACACTCACAGTTTCTCTTAATTAAAATCTCACAAGCCAAAGGATTAAACAACACGGGCACATCATCCTTCACCAGCACCCGAGAAATACAGTGAAAATCTATTAAATCTCTAACTTCTTATTCATACCAGTGATATTTAAAATGTTTCTAATCAAAAGGTATAATAATAATTCAGAATAGAAAATAAAATAGGCTACAGCTATACAGTATATTCTGAGAAAGGAGCTGGTTTAAGAGCATTACCTTGCCTCCAACTGTTCAGTTTCACATATCCAAAGTCCAAAGAACAAGTGAACAGAAAGATCTCCCACACAACCCAGTCAAAATCAAAACAAATCGTTGCCAAAGTGCCTCGTGTGCAGCTGAGACTAGTCTTTGTTGCAAACAAACACACACCCTAAAACAGTCCTTTAAAGCACCGTCCTGCATTAAGCCCCAAACACACACAAAAACACATTCAACTATCCTTTCCCAGGTGTGTTCGAGGAGCTGCACCTGTCTTTTCACCAGTTCCTCCTCCCAGGGCAAAAGTGACGTGCATGTGTGTCACTGTGCAGCCAGGTAATCCTGGCTGCACTGGGGTTAGGGTTACAAGTGGGCCATGGCATATAGCTACATAACACACAATCCATTAGACCACTCTATTCAAAATGGACAATAACCAAAACAAGCTTTGAAGCTACGAGCCACCCAATTGATTTGGACTCTGAGGGATCCAAGAGATAAGGTTAATATTTTAATTGTGTCATTTAAAAAAAGCTTTTGTGAAAACACACAGGAGAGTGCAGATCTGAACTCATTAATTTCCTCTGCTCACTTCCAGTTACTGAGGAATGGATGAATAGCACAATTAGACAGGAATTACACGTCTGAGGGCATTATCTACCGCACCCTGCAGGCTGTGGGTTACCATGACAACCTTTCCCTGCTGAAACAGCAAATCAGCCCCTATTAGTCACCACACATGCCTTTAATTTGGACGAACTTGGTTACAAATAGCCTGCCTATCTTACCTGCCCGTTCATGGCTGAGATTCAACGAACAGTTTGATTTAGAAGACAGAACGAACAGCACCCAGAGAGCACAGCGAATATTTTGGGTCGTAACCTGAAAGACTGCATTACAGTATATTTCTGAACATTAGTGCTGTTGTGTACCTTACTCACGAAAATATTCAGATACTTTCAGGTATTTGACAGGGACACTCGCCTTCTCTTATTTTGTCTGGGACAAACACATGTCAAATGTCTGGTGGCATTGTGTTGCTGTCACAAGAGAAAAACCTAATGAATGTCCCTCTTATGTCATAACAGCAATATATAAGAGTCTGGGTTTCAGTGTTGAGACCTTTTTGCTGTCAGAGCTTCTCCTAAAACCCTAATTTTAGGAAATAAATACCTTTAAATAATAATGTACGCTGTTTAGGAAATACTATGAGCTAATAACTAACATTATGAGGCTTAAGGTGTATTTTTATTAAATGGCTGGGTATCATTTCAAATGTTCTGATACTAGTGCTACCACACCTGGTCTTCAGTACAAATACCAAAATATATATTTACACCTTACATTGAGGAATTAAAAAATCCCTGTTTTGAGCCACGTTAGCATAGTGGACACCAATATCAGCCTCTCTGTTAGTCCACCCTTTTAGTCCAAACTGAAATATTTACTGGAGGAATTGGCACCTCCAGCAGGTCGACATTTACACCAGGAAGTTTGGTACAGGCAGACATTCATGTCTCCATTCAGGATTGTGATAACTTTAGTGACCTTTTAATCTTGCGTCTCATTAGGTAAATATTGATATTCAGCCTCAGCTGTACTTTGTGTTTAGTGCTGGTTAGCAAATATTAGCATGCCCACACGCTAAACTAAGATGATTTACCTGGTAAACATTAGCCTATAGCCTACCTGCTAAAAATTTCCATTGTCATTGGGAGCATGCTGATGTTAGCATTTAGCTCAAAGCACCACTATGTCTAAGTACAGCCTCACAGATGTTTTAGTCTCTTAGTCTTGCTCATTTAATAAAAGAAAGACAATGTCTCAAATGTTAAATTCACACAAGCAGCCACTCAATAATTTTGCCTAAATAGTCCCAATTGGCAAGAATCAGGAATAATCTCATCAAAGAAAAAGTTTACAAGATATAAATCTATGCCAGCTTTCAGTAGTGTTAGCTTTTCATAGTCAATGCTAGAACGTCAGAACCAAAACAGTATTAATGTTTGATACCCAGCCATCCTTATACACTCACTGGCCACTTTATTAGGTACATCTGTTCAACTGCTATTTAACGCAAATTTGTAATCAATTTGCCAATCACATGGCAGCAACTCAATGCATTTAGGCATGTAGACATGGTCAAGACGATCTGCTGAAGTTCAAACTGAGCATCAGAAACCAAACATCCAAGAAAGGTGATTTAAGTGACTTTGAACGTGGCATGGTTGTTGGTGCCAGACGGGCTTCACTGAGCCTTTCAGAAACTGCGGATCTAACACGATTTTCACGCACAACCATCTCGAGGGTTTACAGAGAATGGTCCGAAAAAGAGAAAATATCCAGTGAGCGGAAGGTCTGTGGGCAACAATGCCTTGTGATGCCAGAGGTGAGAGGAAAATGGCCAGACTGGTTCGAGATGATAGAACAGCAAGTCAAATAAACTTGTTACAACCGAGGTACGCAGAAGAGCATCTCTGAACGCACAACACGTTGAACCTTGAAGCAGAAGACCACACCGGGTGTGGTGTGTTAGCTTCTGTCAGCTAAGAACAGGAAACTGAGGCTACAATTCATATGAGCTCCCCAAAATTGGACAATAGAAGATTTGAAAAATGTTGCCTGGTCTGATGAGTCTCGATTTCTGCTGCGACATTCGGATGGTAGGTCAGAATTTGGAAACATGAAAGCCTGGATCCATCCTGCCTATTATCAACAGTTCAGGCTGCTGGTGGTGGTGGTGGTGTAATGGTGTGGGGGATATTTTCTTGGCACACTTTGGGCCTCTTAGTACCAACTGAGCATTGTTTAAATGCCACATCTTCTGGTGGCTACTTCCAGCAGGAAAATGTGCCATGTCACAAAGCTCAAATCATCTCTAACTGGTTTCTTGAACATGACTATGAGTTCACTAAACTCAAATGGCCTCCATAGTAACCAGATCTCAATCCAATAGAGCATCTTTGGGATGAGGTGGAACGAGAGATTCGCATCACAGATGTGCAGTCGGCAAATCTGCAGCAACTGCGTGATGCTATCCTTAAGGCAGTTCTGAAGGCAAAAGAGGGTCCAACCTGGTACTACCAAGGGAAACCTAATAAAGTGGTAGGTGAGTGTAGGTTGTTCCCATAAATGAATAAATAGCATTTTGCAATTCCCAAAAAATCTGAACAAACTTTTCCTCAAACACCCAAGAGACACATAAACTCAAACCTAAAAAATTGCACAAACCTAGCTGGCTGTCAGTCACTGTCAGCCTTGAGGCGACCCCCTCAGAGTCATTTATTACCCACCATCCCTTGAGTACAGTCCTCTCGCCCCGGTGCTGTGCCGATTACTCAGATTCAGCAGAGTCTCCCCAGTCAGACAGCCAGTCAATCAGGTTTCCTACCCGCAAACCAAACCCTAGTGAGGCAGAGCTGACAACCCTGCTCCCATCACTTCAACCCCCCCCCCCGAACCAAGAACTAACAGAATCCCAATGACACCCTTTCTGAATATGGCACCTCATTATTCCCATATCACCATCAAGTGTCCCTGCCTGCATTCCCTGCTGTGCTCCTCTCATTCTGTCTCTGTTTTGCCCTCTACACCCAGAAGCATATTGATCTGGTTTCTCTAGTCTGTTACCCTGAAAGACTGAGTCAACAAGAGGCAGTCTCTCATCTAATGGCTCTTAGATTTATAATGGCCATTGAGGCACAGGGCTCGAAACTTACTGTAATCATTTCTTCACACACACATATTGGGCATGGCTCAATGCTGGTTTTCTACAAGATGCGGGTCAAGAGCAGAGAGAGCAAAAACAAAACAACTGCAAGGAGAGAGCAATGGTTGACCACCACCATTAGTTTTAACATCGTGTCTTCTACCACTCCATAACCGCTGCTCCTCCTCTCGCCTCACCCTGTCGCTTCCCTCCCTGTGCAGCAGGAGACAGCAATGAGTGCTCTGACCTTGATCTACTTTTCAGTGATCACCCCAATGGTTAAAACAGTGACCCAGAAATCCCCAGAGAAACACAAATACTATTACTACTTGATTACTATTTGATGCTAGTACACAGAGGTGTCAGGCAGGACAGAGAAATGAGGAAGTGATAATGTAAAAAAATGTAATTATACAATTGAACAGGTTCCCTAATCACACAAAATAATGTGACATTTGATATACAAAAGTGTGATACAGAGATGGACTCATAAAGTGCACAAAACAAGCCAAATGCCTGAATAACAAGCGATTGTGCATTTAACCTATATTTTGGCACAAAAAAACCTACAATCTAGTCGTAGAGAAGTGAATTATTCTGCTGGAGTAGTTTGAAAAGCTTCTGAAAATATTTGGTGCCTTTTTATCTACTGTAACCGACATGAATTCAAGCTGACTGCAGCAGACATGTGTAGCAAGGGACAAATCCGCAAACCTTTAATAACATCTTTTAAGCCTTCAGGTGTAGAGTAGCAAGGGTTTAATGCTAATTTTAAAAACAAGAGATTGGGTGGGGCATCCCTTTAAGAGGATCCATCCAAATGCACACACTGAGAAAAGGAAATAGAGCCGAAACGGAAACCCCAGGATCTGCAGTAGAACAGATCCTCAATCTCTGATAATCAAATGACTTCCCACATAAAGTAACAGGGGCTTCAACTCCCACTTCACCACAGTGTTTATTAAGACACACATGCAATCATGCACACACACATTCAGAAGGATCAACAGCTATCCAAACACGTACAGTATCATCTGGCCCCCAGATTACAATATATCTATATTCATCTTATCATTATTATCACATTTGCTTTGTTAAACTCTCCACTTCCACTTCTGTACAGACCATTTGTTGAGTGTTGTTAAAGAATTAGTGGTGCCAGAAGTTTCACTGGTATCGTGGCTTCCCATGGGCTGTGGGCAAAGGAGGGGGAGGTAAGTCATCTTGTTAGGTCTGTCCTCTCCCCCTAAATCAGGTCAGTGGGCACAGCAGGCCAACAGACATGTCTCCCACACTAAGTGGGAGGATTTCAGTAAGTCCCACAGATTAGGACCATGAGATTTCAGAAGGATAGGACAGGGAGAGACTGAGAGATTGGAACGAGGATGAGGAGGCAGCAGATGGCTGGAAAGAAGAAAGTCAGAGTACAAACAAACCGAGAATGCAAATGAGTGAAAAAAACAGAGGGGGGCAATACAAGTACAGTTGAGTGTTTCTTAAACACAACAGAGGCAAGACCAGTAAGGAGATGTGTCAGCAAACATACAGCGGTCAAAGCTGTAAATATGTTGGGGTAAATATAGGCCCATCTGCTTCCAGTTCCTGAAATGATACGCTGTAACTGTCAACAAGCGAAGAACGCTAAACATAAACAGTGACTGATGAGTTAATATCAGAGTGGAATCACCCTTGTGAAGGCCCAAACTAAATCAAGTCACTCTAGAAAAAATGATCCTTCAGTATGCCCTAAGAGCACCTAAGAAGAGGCTATTGTCATGGCAACAATGCTGATCTATATAGCTAATATAGTAGGTAGGTCACGGTGAGCTATAAAGAACTACTTTTGCTTTCAGTAGGCGCACACTTCTGACAAAAGCACACTTATACGACAAAATAGTAAATCAGGATGCAGGGAGGAAGAAACACCACCCAGTCCTCAGCCATAGCCAGTAAATGTAATACTCAGACAACACACGAGTATACTGTAAGGAATATACTGTAGATATGTGCACAACATGGGTCGAACAGGAGACCTACAGTATATTCCTCAGACAAAAGACGAGCAGGGGGTGAGGTGTGACAGTCACTGGCCTGAGACCTTTTTTCCTGCATACAGTGTGACTCAAAGCCATTTCATTCAGCTGTCAAATGCATACTGTAAGTCATCAAAGAATATTCAGAATTTACAGTAATAACACAATGATGTGAGGACATGACAAAAGGGGTTATTAAAAATCCATCTTCATCACCAGACATGTGACTTGGTACTACTGGCTGCACACTGGCCCCTCTAATTCACAACCTCCCCCAACAACCACAAACGCTTCAAGAGGACTTTTATGAGGCACAGTGCAGAGAAGTATGCCTCTGTTTGTCTGGATGCTGTGCAGCATAGTAGCCCAGAGCACTACTGTAAAGGAAGCAGCCACAGATTGGCAATTAGGGCAACACACACACGGGAGAACAAGAGGGTTTACAAACCTTCCCGTGGAAATGACTACCCAACTGTCCCAGAAACTACTGAAGCCTACTGTAGCAGCTCTCAATGGTGGCTTTCACTGCGTTATGTTAAAACCCAACTGACCATTTAGCACAATCAGGGCAACGCTGACCAGGAAACCCGATCTTATCCTCTCAGTCTATTCTTCTAAGCACTAATACACCTTCACTAGCAAGGGAATTTCAAAGTGCTGGGGCTAGCAAAAAAAATAATACCCCAGCTCTTTCCATTCCCACTGGGGGTGGGGGAGGGCTTAACAAACACAGGTCTGCTCTATGAGTCATCAGCACCCAAAGTCTGAAATAGCATTTTCAAAACAAAATTCAATCATTCCCTGTCCTAAGAAGGCCAAATTGTAGTGAGTATTATGTAGTTTCTTCTGGATCAAGGCTTGATCACTCTTCATACTGACTAAGGGTTTCTGAAGTGTGAATGAATTGATTACTTTACCATATATTGATTGGTGGGGAAAACCAATCATTATGGTAGAAACCACCCATGTTGGTTGACTGCCTGATTGATTAATTGCTGACTGATTGATGACATAGACATGTTGAGTACAGTGTCGCTCTCCAGGAGCTAACCACACAACAACCTGCACATGCGTGCACACACAAACACATGTGCATGCATACAAACATGCACATGCGTACATTGTTCTGTCGCTAGGCCTGGCCGCTTCACTTTATAAAAACCCATCTGCAGTACAGACCACAAAATTACTTTTGACACTAAACTTATGTCATTATTGTTGATTATTACCATGACACCGTGATCTGCTAATGTTTCACAGCATGCTGTAAAGCGCTCCACAGCTACGACTGCAGAAAAACATTCAGCAGCTACCAAAAACACTGTCGACCAAATCATTCCCTTTCCAAAATAAAAAACAACCCATACTGAGAGAACATTTCACATTACACCTCTGGAAAATCCACACTCCTGTAACAGAACAACAAAAGGAAGTTGTGTATGCGGAGCTTGCCCACTGCTCCAGGCTGTCCTCGGGAGGAAGGATGGCATGGATGGGTTAAATGCAGAGGACAAATTCAGCGTGGGACGCAGCTAAATGTGTGATCTGCATGTGTTGGGTGTTGCATGTCTTTAATAAAATGGGTTCTTCTTCTTCTTCTTCTGAATCCAGCTTTTCCAGTGTACATTTTCACGTGTTTGTTGGAAAAGGGGGCGTTGTTGCTATGAGAGGAAAACGATGAGCTATGAGGGGAAAATAAGAGGAGGGACAGGTTACCTTTAGTAATGTGTATATTTTTCTGTGGGTGTATGTGTCTATGATTGTAGTCATAATAATGATTATTTGAATTACTGAATAATCTTTGGATAATTTGTTTGATTAAACAAGTCATTGTTTCATCTAATTACACTTGATAACCCAAAGGTAAAAGAGAGAAACTATTACATACTGCTTGAATGGGAGCATGTTTTCCTATTTTGCTTATTAAATCTATCAATTATCAAAATTGTTGTCAATAAATTTTCTTCACTGACACAATGGGCTCTAACCAACATATACAAAGAAACTGGGGTATTGTGTGGACAAAGTGGAGGCTGAGCATAAATCAAAAAAAAAGTTATGCATTTTTGAAAACCAGGTAGAGAAAGAAGTAGTTATCAGTTTTGTGTTGAAGACATACAACTTGAGTTTACAGATAAATATTGGTTTCTTTCTTGATGGTGTCATTTTATGAGTTATTGATTTGATTTTGAGTTGAATCTGACTCTGCCTCCACTCACCCCCGCTCTGTGTGGTAGTACTAGATGAGGTGGGTGGGTGCCCATCGCACCACCCTGCATCTGTTCCAGGCAGGATGAATGTCAGCATGTGGCGGGGAGTGTCTGTGAGGCTGCTGACAGTCAAAGTGTCCCAGTGTTCCAGCGGGACAGCCCTGCCCAGTACAGGTCAACGTGTTGCCCATTCCAGTACAGTTCAGGCCAGTCTGGTTGGTCTAATCCAGAAAGGGTGTGTAGAGGTGTGTATGTGTGTAAAGGGCTGGGTTGGTGAAAGAGAAAGGTTGAGGGCGAGGAACCAGGGGAATCTCCTCCCCTGTCACTGCTCTTCTGTGCTGATACACACTGGACTCTTACCAACGTACACACAGAGACAAAAAGGTCACTGTGCATTCAACACTGACGTGTCTTCTTTGACGTCAGAATAATGTTCAAAATGTCACTTGGCTCCTGAATGGCAGCGTCAGCAATGGGAGCTCTCCAGCAAGGAGCGTCTGAGGCAAGCAGCTCCTGTCAGTCTGTCTAAACTAATGCACAAAGTGTCTGACACTCGTTTCACTGGCCTGCAATTTCTTAGATGAGTCACTGAACTTTGAAAACTGAGACTACCTTTCAATGCCAATGAGGGAGAAGCCTAAATTAACAGTTTGGGAAGTGTTAGGAAGAGCCTTAAATGGGAATCTAAATCACTGAAACCTTTTCAAGCTGAGGTTCGTGGAGCGCAGAATTAGCTAAGACATGAGAGAACAAAGCCAAGACATACCAAGAACCATGAACACACACACACAAATCACTGTACAAGTGGAGGCCCGTTATAGAAGCCAGGTGTACACAAGACAGACTAATAAAGGCTCCTATTTCCTCTCTAATGGCTCCAGTATTTCCCATAACAGCACTGCACTGCAGTGCTCTGAGCCATGTTGGTGTACCCACACAAAAGACAGTAGGACTGCCAGGGCCAGCGTATTGTGCACTTAGTAAAAATATAGGAAGCTGGTCTCGTTTCTCAAACCCAAAATGGAGACGCTGACCTAATGCTGCATGCAAATTGTCTTCAGAGAGAGATTGAGAGATTGAATCAAACAGCGAAACGTGATTGTGCTATAATCCATCTGACCCTCTCAGCCTACATCAATTTACAGATGACAGATTTTCTCCTTCAGGAATAAAATCTGCAATCATTACAGTCCATTACGTATTTCATGTAAGTCCTGCACACACAAGACATCAAAGGATCCTCTTGTAATCTTTATAAATATAACATTTAGATCCAATTAGGGAACTGACAGTTATTTTCATTATTGATGAATCTGATTATTATTTCCCCAATGAATCCATTAATCATTTGGAATATAAGAGGGGAAAGGTGAAAAATACAGAATACCATTTCCTAAATCTATTAATTGACTAATCATTTCAGCTCTGGATCCCAGCATGCAGATTTCACCATAATAAAGGTAGTTTTGATCAATTACCACGAGGCAAATGTGCAATGAGAGTAATCAATCACTGTCATCTCTCTTCAGCAGAGTCAGAAACTGACCATCTAGTCCCATGATACATTTATTTACTATACGATGGTTTTTGTTGTGTGCTGCTATAGATTCTTATATATTTCATTTTATTTCATAAAAGTGTAACGATTTCATCTGGCCTTCAGTGGTGGTCTGAATTTCAGTTGAAGTGGCCCATCTTCGCTGTCATATGACAGTAACCTTGTTGTATCATCTCAGAAGAATAACGGAAAGCATCTAATGATGATGTAATGCAGTTATGTTTTGCTATTTTGCACAAAAGTCTACAACAAAGGAGGAAAATAAATTACGCTGTTACAATTACGCTAATGTAGTTACGGCTAATAGTAAGCCAAAGTTAGCTAACTTAGCACATAAAAACAAACACAAAATCCTTACAAATTGTTTTGCCTTTATAATCTCCATGAGGTCCAAGTTACTTTTAGATACCATTAATACAGTTTTTTCTTTGAATTTTTCACATCCATAGGTCACATCTGATTACTTTCCTTTCAAAATCACCTACTTCTGGGTTTAAAGGCAATGGAAAAACAAAAGTCATAGAACAAAATACGCTTGAGAAAACTTTATGATTATCTGTCATGAAATCAATGGGGATCATTTACACTTGTACTTCTTCTGTCATTTAACTTGTTCATAACTGGCTGTCATATCGTCTTTCACGTGAATGTTGGTTAAATCACACCCTTGATTTGATGAGATGTGGAGAACCACAGGCGCCTGCAGCAGGCAGCTCTGCCCACCTGTCATCTATCACCTGGGTTTCTTGCAACAGCTTGTCTCTCAAAGGGGTCTGAAGGGTGAGGCAAGGAATTATCACAGAGGGCCCAATTACAGGGCGGTTTTTATTGCTGCTACTTGGTGTCTATTGGTCAACGTCAAGGATCCACCAGGGATGTTCATAAACAGATCTGGCAAGAGCTGTTTCTATGCATTCCCGGGGTGATGTGACACAATAATGCTGTATTCATACATTTTCTAGAGTGCTGCGAAGCCCCACTTGGCTTGATCTCAGTAAATATTACAAGTAACATGTAAATGCTACAAAATAACTATATTTTTCCTTTCTCTCCCATTTCCATGTTTCCATTTTTTTTGCTGCCGAGAAACATCAGTCAAGCTCTGTGAACTACAACTGGAAGATCACTAAGAACAGCTTAGTGTCCTGAAATTCACCATTTATGGTAGTTCCCCAGTTACAGCAAGCAGCTCCACGTGTGCATAGGTACTGACGTTCCACTTTATGAGGGCACATTAAAGTTCTCCCCTGAAGTGAATATGGCAGGAAAGCATTATCCAGTCAAACATCCCTAAAGGAAAAAATAGATTTTTTTTAAACTGTCTGTTAGCTCATGTGCACGAATGCATGCAAACAAGCACATAGACATAAATACACATGCACTCACTTTATGCCCTGCAGCAGAAATTCATTATATATCTTGTTACTGGCTTCTGGAAGCAATCCCTCATCCTCTCCAGAGCAGTAGGACACAACTACAAAGACAGTTCCAGCATTAACACTGAAACAGTGGAAGCTTTTGAAGTGAGCAGTGGTCTTAAAACGGGAGATGGCAATTAGAGGCAAATGCTCCTGAAGGAGGTCAAACTTAAAGATGTTAGATATTACTCCAGATTTAATTTGCCAAAAGGAGCGTGTTGCTTGTGAACATGTGTCTGCGTGTGATTCTTTTTCTATTCCTCCTGTCTGATGCCAAAGTATCTTACAAAGACAACACACATGCTTCACTGGAGACAAGAGAGCTCTTAACACTTTGCGACTGCCTGCCGACACCAAATAGAGAAGTAAAGGCCACACGCACAAAGGCATATGCACGCAAAGACGCCGAGACACATATGATGATACTAGAAAACAAAACATACACACACACACACACAGTGCCCTCTTACTATCTAACCTGAAGAATGTAAGCAAGAGTTTAAACTGAAAGTATAATGTCAGCCAGGAACTGTGCTCTATTTAGACGGCTGCAAGATAAGACACATAAAACACACACTGTCTCTTCCGCTTAAGACAGTGTTAGCTGATCCACAGTTTTCTAATCACTTGACATTTCTTTATTTTGCTGATTCCTATAATTCTCATGCCATCGCAACAGGAAATGCCATCATCAGCTATAAGTGGAGGAAGACCCCAGGTGCCCTCTGTGAAGAGGAGGATGCAGGTATAATTACCACGGTGATAGAGTACACTAATCAGTGTGACTATCTGTATCTGTATGTGTGTGTCAGTATCACCACAAGTTCTCCAGTATGTCTGACCAATACGGAGCACTTCCTTCCTCTTGATTCAACCAAGGAATTAAGAGAAAACCACAAGGCTGACTTTGATGAGTTTATATGTGCAGGATGTGGCCAAAATAATAGAAATACCTTCACAATGGCTTCATCCCATTAGAGAAAAGACTAGGTACAGAAGTAACTAATGACTCCCAGAGAACTGCTACCCTCACAGTTACAGACCCACCCCTGTATTAAATACTTGTGGACACTGTGGGCCAAAGACATCCTTTTCTTTGGCTTTCTCTAAAACTTAACCTGTCCAGACATAGGAAAAATGGTGAAACATGACTCACTACTTTTTCCACTGCCCAGGGGTTCTAGGATTTTGCCTTTCACACAAGGTTACTGTGTGAGTCTTTGTGTGCTGGCCTTGAGTACAGGCGGTTTCTACATGGCAGCCGTACCATAAATACCAGCTTATGGTGTTCATGGCTTGACTGACAGCTCATGATGAACAGTTTTTTTGTTGTTGAGACTGTGTCACAAAAGTGCTCATGCAGTTCCTGTTTCACTTTTGACTTTATCTCTATTCTTATTTGCTGCTGTAGGGGTTGGTTTTAGGACTGTTTGTTGACCTTTGCACACAAGCATCAGTAATTTGTGCACTGACAAATAGGCTTGCTTTGGAAACTCAGATAAAAGCTAATTGACTGGTAATACACACTGTTAACAACCTATTGGCTTAATGGCTGTGTAGGTTTTTATCCTGGGTACTGTGCTTTGTTTCCTTAGTCCTTTTTCATGTGGTGTTTGTGTGATTGTGTCCATCCAATGTATATGTTAAATTACCCCACTTCAAGGACAGCAAGATTAGGAATCCACTACCAACAGAGGCTTGGAGGTCAGACTTTAATTATACTCAAAATAAATCCATCTAATGGACATGATTATGTTGATATATGAGAAGCCTGTTTCTCCACTAATACCCCCACCAATCTAAGAGGATCAGACTGCCCTGACGCCAGTGAAGCCTGTGATGATCCAGGAAATGTACGCAGCTGTACAGATGCACAACACCAGCATCCTACTATAGTAGATATGTCAGCCAGACCCCGTGGCTGCTTGGCTCAGCACCATTGCATTGATCTGGGTCAAAAGGTCGTCGATTAGACAGAGTCTCACAGTCTCTAGGCAATGCCACAGTGTCTGCCACACACTCAGCCTCAACTCGACTCACACAGCTGCTGCCTGTCGTCATGGAAACACTCAGACTCTCCGCTCCTCAAGACAACTCCCTAGTCAGCTAAATTATAGTGTGCCAAAAAAAATCCCTAAGAGACTGAATACAAACACTAACATACCAACGCTGAATAACTGACAAAATACAGAAGTAGTGGCTGCGCAATTGTTTAAGCTTTAAATCATCTTTGAGGTCATGCAGTCATGTAACGACATCATTGAGCTAGTAGTGGTTATCACTGGGTCACTTGTATTCAATACTACCTCTGCCGCTCCTTTAGTTAGCATGTATTTAGCACAGTTAGCATGTGAGTCGTAGTGCTGTTTTATCTGAGACACAGCACAGGGGCAATGAACCGAAAAAACATTGGCACAGCTCGCTGCTCACTACATTACTCACCACACATCACTTGTTCAAGGAGCCACAGGGCTCAGCTCTCACTCCTAATTATCCACTGTAGTATAGATAAAAGAGAAAACCAAACAAACTAGAACCAAAATACACGTACGATGTCCCACTCTGAAATTCCTTGAAAAACCACTGCAGGGAATCCAAGAATCAAGGCAGCAGAAAATTGCCCCCAATGTACGTCTTCAATAAAACATGCACAGTGACATGTATATTTCAGAGGGCAGAGAGAATTAGCCCACATTCAGCAGACAGCTGCAACCCCACACACCCAAACATAACCCAGACAGTTGTGGAAGAAAACACAAGCATTCTGTAAAGCAGTGACACCTGCTACATCCATCCATACACACACTGAAATACACATAAATGAAAACGCAAAACACATCTTTATTCAAGGCTCAAGTCCACACGTTCATTCCAACATCAATATACATATAAGTCTAAGATTTGGAGATGATGAAGCGCAATTAGTAACTCACCAGCTAAACTCAGTTTGCCATCTGCCTTCGACGTGTCCTCTGTTTTCACTCTCTGTCTGAGATTTCTGTAGATCCTTTCGTCTCTTGCTGTGCGGTACAAGCATAAACACAAAAAGCAGAGTCCGGTCTAGTCAAGCACTGAGATGCGAGCAGGCGGTCTGAGGAGCCTGGATGTTGTAGTAGCGCTCTCAGGGAAACAGCATGAGTCGGCTACAGCTACTCTTCCTGTTCCCTCATCGACTCTCTCTTACCACCACCACGCTGCTTCTCTCTCTCTCTCCTCCTCCTCTTCCCTCCCCTGCCCTCCTCCTCTTCCTCCTCCCCTCACCCTCTACAAACGCACTGTCCCTGCCCCAAAAAAAGGCTCCTCCTGTCCTACTCTCTCCCTGTCCTGATCCCTGCACCATTCAGAGCAGCGGACTAAACAATGCCTCCGCCGCCGCCACTCTGAAAGAAACCCAGGAGCAGTTCTCAGCCAGCAATAATGCCGCCCAACTGTCACCATGGAAACTAATGACGGCCCGCTGGAGGGAGGAGGGAGGGAGGGAGGAGTGGGGGCGGCAATGAAGAGGGAGGGGATAGTTAAGTGAGAGAGAGAAGAGTGGAGGAGGGAGTGAGAAAAAGAAGTGGCTGAATGAAAGATGGGGGAAGTGTGTGTAAGTATCAGTGAGTGTGCCTGCCCAGTTGTTGCATGAGTGTGTGTCTGAGGATATAAGTGAACTGGAGAGAATGGACAGTTTTGGAGGAAAATCTTCTAGTATTTGTTAGAAACATGTTGCACTACAGAGGTGGAGTGGTCTTTTAAGCCTGCAACTAATTATTCTCTATCTATCAGAGATTGTAGAAAAATGCTCTTCACTATTTCCTTTAAATTGATTGGCTTTTCCAGCCAACAGACCAAACACCAAGCATATTTAATTTACAAAAACACAGAGGCAGCAAATACTCACATTTAAGAAGCTGGAACTTGCATTTACATTACAAGAAACGTAGCTTTTTATCTTGATAAATGACAGCAATAAATCATCAATTATTTTGAATAATGATATAAAGCAACTAATCCTAACCAGCGAATGTTTGGCATTTTAACTCAAACAGTTAACCGATTATCAAAATTGTTTGTTGTTTTATTATTTTTGTGTCAGCTGACTAATCGGTGTAAATAATGAATGTTGTTGTATCCCTTGGGGAGCCACTCTTTACCACAAGTCTCTGTGGAGTACATTCGTGTCTCTGTGCGACTTCCCCCACAGACATGTGTGGATCACAAAAGCTGCCAGGATGACGCGCCCAAGCTGCTCCAACCCTCTTCATATGCACATATAATTATAACAGCACCCCCCCCCTTTCCATATCTCTTGGTGTTCCCCCTCTTTCCACTTAATAGTTGGAGTGACATCAGCCTGAAAGACAGGGTGACATTGCCCGACACTGGCTCTGAACCCACAGACGAATGCCACCAATAACCATGGAAACACTGCAGGAATATCCCCAGTTCCTAAAGGAAATGGGGCTTTAAAGCATGGTGTGAGGAGAGGGGCGGAAGAGAGGGAGAATGTAAAGGGGGGGATGGGAGGCTGTGTTCGATTTAGATTCAGGAATCACAGGAGCTTTAAAATTGGAGGCGAGTTGAGAGTGGCTGGGAGTGGGTTAAAAAGAGCCCTGATTGATCCTCTTGTCCTCATCTTGAAGCAGCGACAGTAACAAGATCCACCTCCAGCAGGTTATTGAAGGCCACTTCTTGTTGAACTGATTGAAATTCTCAACACAGTGAATTATGCATCGCACTGGACGGGGGAACAGGTGCTGCTCTCCACGGCAATAAAGCCTGCTGCTCAACCCAGCAGACCAGTCGAGGTGAAATATTCTCACATGAGGGAAAGACGAGATAGAGAATCTGTACTGCAGCAACCCCGGAGGGCAATCCAAATTAGGGGAAAACCCTATTTCAAATAAGAATAGAGCCTCGCCTTTGTGGGTTATCTAATGAGGCATAGTCCTCATGCCCCCTCTTTACACCAAAGAGAGGAATGTGAGCTGTGGGTTAGGGAGGAATGTTGAACCTCTCGCCATCTTGTTACCTCTTTTGAGCTTATGTAAGGCAGAGATCGCTGCTCAAAGAAGGATTCGGCTTTAAAAAAGGCACGAGACTTTGATTTCCATGTTATAGCCTGGAATAAGCCCACCGAGTTAGCGATGCAGTCCCTGACAGGGACTAGAGGATATACGAAATGTACCAAGCTGGCACAGTTCTTCTGCCATTCTGTCACCCTTCATCACTCTCACTAATTACAACAATGATCTCTTTCCATCTGTCCACACAGAAGAAATTTTGTGTCACACACAAACACTACAAGATTGACAACGGCACTAGTCTAAATCTTCCTCGCTCTAACGACCTAAGGAGGGCATCTGTCACACATCTGCCCAATGGGATCACACACACACACACATACACACACACAAACGCACACACTCCATTCCAACCATGTCGAACAGTTTCAAAGGGATGGAAAATACAACTCAGTGCCTCATTTGTAACCTGGAAAAGGATACGTTTCTTTGTGGCTACGTTTAGCCTTCTATGCATTATACTGTCCAGAAATTGAAGTAGATGATGGTGGTGATGGTTCATCACCCACTAAGACGTCATTGCTCTGGAACAAACACTAACAAATACAGAGACATTCACAACAATGCCGTTAACAACATGCAAAACATTGCATCTACGCTTTTTTAATGCCTGCCAAAGTCCTGTCAACTGGCTTTCAAAGGACTGTGCTGGATTTCATCTGCACAAACACACACATTCTATCTCCTTTTATCCAGTCCTGGTCTGCTGCAGGGACACCAAGGACTTAGCCCAGTTAAGAGTCAGAGGGGACTTGGTACAGAAATCTGCATAGATAAATAAGTATTTTTTTAAACAAGTCAGATCAGTCAGTGGGCCGATGCCATGGCACACTTGGTTTGGCGGCCTCGGCATGCACCCTGCAGATGAAAGCCGGAAGGAGGACACTGGGGTGTTGTCATGGAGACAATTCACATTCCACAGCATGTTGAACCACCTTCAAGATTTTTCCAAAAAGCCAACAACACAGGCAATGTCAGGCATGCATGCATTTATATGAATACATCTACACACTAGCACTCAGGCTGACACACACACACACACACACACACACACTAGACACAAGATTAAGCTGCGAAAATGAACAACTTTTACATTCACACGTCTCTGAAGGTCCTGGAATGCCAGCAAGACACAACATCCAGACAAACCTCAACAGAAGACGGAGGTCGAAAAAGGACACAGTTCACGCAGCTGGAGTCTTCCACTGTTACTGACACACATTCATGTTGACTCACTGAGCCCGCAGATCAGCTTTCTCCAAGGGGAATTGAACTCTCAAAGATTCAATAGAGGCATCAATTAGAGCTTTCAGAAGGAAATGAGATTAGATTAGATTTATGAATGAAGACAGGTGTTCTTATGTGTCAGATTTAATTGGTCCTCTTTTGTCCTTGAATAAAAGTATCTTTAATGGCCATTCCCAAATATCTGCCTCCTTAAATATTGACCCTGACAGCCACCTTTACCTTTAACTCCTCCAATATTCAGCAGCTAAAAATCAAAGAGATGTTTTAAATCACTCTAACAAGCACACTGCCATCCTCCCTCTCTCAGGAGTCAACGCCTCTCTTTAAAGAAGAAGAAAGTCATTAATATTTCAACTGAAGGAGAATCTTTTAATTCATTATTAATATTTAAACCTTTCTGCTGGAGAAGAGAGGTCTTATCTGAATTACAACGAGGCTGGAGCCTAGCATAATGTGTCTATGTTACACCCCCCCACCCCGACAGAACATTCAGACTAGACCTGCTGTGCCACTCTGCTGGTGGGGATGAGCTGGAAATTGTATTTCTACACTGGTCCCATGCTGTCTGAGGGTGCCTTGCCCACGGGCATGGTGGAGCTGGTGGGTGCAGAGAAAAGATACAGTTGGGGAGGAGAAAATGAGATACTTGAAGGATGTGAAAAAAGAGATCCAAATTGTTTTTTATTTTTTAAAGAATAACTTTGCTGTTACCAGTGCTAAAGAATATGCTGTCATGCATTTGCCCATGCTGTTTTTCAGGGTAAATACTATTATTTCTATTTACAGTACACAGTTCCAGGCATTGTAGACTGTTGCAGTACAGGATTTGCATTAAATAAACAAACATAAATAAAGGATTTACTATAAAAGGCAAAAAAAGATTGCATTTGGTTATGGTATCTATAAAAATCATCTGAATTAAATTTTCTGAAGAAATGTGGATATCACAATACAATAATAATTGTAATAATTGTTATTCAAATATAAAATTACAGACACTGTGAGAGGATTTTGTCCATATTGCTCAACCCAAGTGGAGACTTTATTTGACCATCCAGTCCAGTAGGTCCTCTCATAGTGAACTATGAAATTAAATTAACTGAATGTATTTGGCAAAAACAATAAATGCTGACTGATGTCAATGATTATCAGAGTAAAATATTCTTAATTTATCCTCCATGCATCCGTCCAATGCTCCAAACAAGGAATGTAGACATTTATATAACAGACAACTACCAACACCACTATTTCTCGGTATTGTGGATGCTGCTGGTGTTTATTGTAGCATAAAAGCTAAGACTTCTTCTTTGGTTTGATTCATTATACATCCTCATAGGGAGTGGCTTTAATGGTGTACTCGTACTCAAACATAAACTCAGTGGAGTAATTATAATATAATAACAAGCCTCAAACACCTTTATTGTATCATCTGTTTTTTTATCATTATCAAACCAGAGGGAACCGTTTCAGAATGAAGCAGCAGTCAGCATATTTCAGTCATAATCTCTACGAGCTCTTGTGCATCCCCTCAGAGAAGATGAGCAGGGAATCCAGGAAACAGTAAAGCAATATTAGAAACAACAGACGATAAATACCGGGGACATGTTATTTGAATTGGATCCCTATCTGGGGGTCAGATTATTGTATTCTGTGCAAAGCACTAAAGACTGACTGGACAATGCAAAACAACAAGTTCCCCCTCACATTTCCAAAATTGTGTTGGTTTTAGACACTTTTTTTGCAGCATTCTGCTTGTGGAACATTATTATGTGGTCTTGAAAGAGGTGTGATTTGATTACAAAAGCAGTGCAGTTTATTTCCACTGTGTTATGCATGATGTGGTTCTTTGTTTGGATGCTGTTAATGTCCTTGAGTATGGTCCTAAAAGGTGTGATGGAAGTAAACATCCCTGTGATGGTTTGTGATTATTCAAAGGTGTGACTGTGTATTATACGTGTGTGTGTGTGTGTGTGTGACTGCGCACATGTGCATGTGTGTCCACCCACGGTGGGTCTGGTCATCTGATGAGCTGCGGGCTCATCTCTCCCTACAGCACCCAGATGGCCTGTGATTATGCGCGGCTCAGTAGAGATTACGGTGCAGCACAGAGAGAAAGAGAAATGGAGAGAGTAAAAATAAATAGTTCAAACGAGGAAAGAAAGTTGGCACGAAATGAAATGATAATATGAGGTGTTTGGGGTCAAAAAAATGGAGCGAGGGTGATTTTGCAGCATGGCTGACTTCACCCATCCCGGTATCAACAAACATGCAGAGAAATATCACAAACACCTCCTTCTGAACAGAAACACAAAACCTTTCAACTATTATTGAAAGGTATCATTTCCACTTCGTTTTGTTTTTTAGCTTTGCTGCAGAACCCCTGCTACCAAAATGACAAGCTCAGGTTTCATGTGTTGCGTCATGATTAAGAGCAAAAGGTGTGTAGGGGGTAGCAGGTGATGGATGGCGAAGGTCTGCATGTGTGTGTGTGTGTTCGATTACATGTGTGTCTCGGATGGGAATATCTCTAGCAAAGGACAGACACTAGGGCATTTGTCACCAGCAGGGATGTGACATGATGGATCACACACTGGCGAGTAAAGCACACCCAAAAGAGCAGTGTAAAAAATGATAAAGCTTTACTGAACCAACACCGCTTAACTCTCAATATGTTTACCAGCAGAGTTTCCTCTGGAGGGAAATCTATAGAATCTGTCCGACAATGACATCTGTTTGAATGGTATAGCTCAAGTGCCTGCATGCTTGAGCTATACCATATAACATATTATCAACAACGTGTGCTACGGTCACCTTTTAGGGGCAGTTACATGACACACTTGTGATTTTAAACAGCCAAAATCTTGACGAGCTGTGAGAGGGAAGGCGGACTGCAAAACATCCAAAGCTTCCAGTTGTGAATGAGTCAACAGTTTCGCGGCTCTGACGGCTCGGCTATCACAACCACTGAAACTGAGAGCAGCACTCTGCTCATGTTTCTTCCACTGAATAAAATACAACAATGACGCAATCCTTCACTGAGTGTCGTTTAGAGAAGCAAGCCCACAAGCTACTTATTGTAACAGAGATGAAGCTTGTTGTGGTTATGAGTGCTTTACCTATAAGTGTATTGCTGGCACACTCTCGCAGCTGTCAGACAGATTAGAGGAGGATGACGTGTGTCTTTCTGTTTTGCTTTTGTTTATCACTCACTCAATGCAAACAGACATAGCAACAGAGTCATGCTGCAAAAGGCCAGCATATGTGTGTGAGAGAGAGAGAGACTAATCATCACCTTTGAAGAGCTGCACAGTGATAGATGGCAATTTACAACATTCAGTACATGCATTTCATATTTCATCTATGTTTTTGGAATGAACAGTTTAGCTTCAGACATGTAAAGCAGCAGACAAGCTTTTCAGGTGATCAGCTGACACACATGCATGCACTAAAACACAGACGCCAAGCAGCCCGGGGCAGATTGTTGTTTTATTACATGTTGACCTTTCAGGATCGATGTAAATCTAATGAAGTGCTTGTTAGTGAATTAGGGCCCAGACGAAGATAAAAATGCTGAAAGCCTGAAATAACTGTTTGAGGAAGACAATCCACAGTGGGCCACAGGAACAGGATCCATCTGTGTGGATGTAGCTCTCATCTCCTCATTAGGCTCAGGGTGTTATGACTGTCCTGTGATGAGAGCTGAGAGTTGGTGCAAGGCAGGCTGGAAGGGAGGCAGTGCAGCACAGTGGTCATAGAAACTCACATGTTCAAATCCCTGGATGACAGTTTAAAACAAAGGGAAGATCTAGGTGACACATATTAACATCATGAGCGGGGAATTCTCATCTGCTGTCGGACAAGTCATCTTAGAGTGTTGTTTTCCCTGCAGCCAGTAAAGCGATAAGTCAGAGTCCAGATCTCGCTCCCATAAAATGGTGCTATCTTCTTTCACAAAGTCATTACAGAGGCAGAGCAATATAGCATGATAAATGGCTGACGGGCAGTGCAGCCTATAATAGGAGAAAGGAAAGGAGACAGGGGAGAGTCAGCCTGCTGTTGCCAGGGTGACCTTCAGTGTGAAGCACCTCCATGTTACCCAGAATGAGAGCAGCTTGGCCGCTGAGCTCCGGATCTGTGACAAGTGAGGTGGGGAGCAAGCACAGAGAGCGGAGAGGACAGCCTGAGCACAAAAATCATTAAGTAGCGGTTTTTAAAAGACTTTTACAAATACAGATATGAAAGCAGAACCAGTGGTTCACAACCTTTTTGGCCTGCAACCCCTTGAAACTCAGAGTTGTCTGCTAGCAACCTCTCGCTACTAGCAACCTCCTTTCATATCTCACTATTCAACCAAAGAGCAATTTGATTACCCCAGTTTTAAAAATTATATTTTTTATAGGCTTGAGGAGGTTAACTCATCCAGTAACTCACAAAGAAAAGAGTATAGTCTAAAATAATTACTTGATTTGTCGCATAAATACTTTTTTTCTCTGTTTTCCCATCCTGTAAGCAACAAACAACCCTGCAGATTATTGTGCAACCCGAAGGCTGGGGGAAAAAAGTCTTCAGTGATTATTTGTTCAAATCCATACTACAGTGAAGGTCATACATACTCTCTTGCCTCTTTCTGAGTTCTGGGTGGAATGCAAAAAACATAACAGGAGTAACATAACAGTGCCATCTAGTGGTAGAAAAACTGTTGCACAGCATAGCAGAGATTCTTTGGGAAATGTGGGCAATAAAAAACTCTTTGACAAGACAATATAAAATCACGTCTAAATAAATAAAAGAGGTTCATAGCTCAAAGCACCCGGGTTTAGGGTTTCAGGGCTGGTAAATCAGCAGTTTCCATTCGACGTTTGCTCATCAAAACACCAAATGTTATACTCTAAGTCAGGCTCAGGCAAAAACACACTCGTAGCAGTGCAAACAGTTAAATGGTGACCATGCAAACAATACAACTTTCAGTCTCTCGGGCAATTCTGTGTAAAGTATTTAAACAGCCACACCATTTAAATTGAGCTAATCTGTCAGGCTAAGAATGGTTGTGGGGAAATAAGCCGAAGAGAATAGAGCAAGGAAGAGCTTCCTGCTGACCCGACCTGAGTCTGTGTGTGTGTGTGTGTGTGTGTAACCCAGCATGAAGCGTAAAACGTTTAGCTTAAAAAAAAAAAAGAATGTCAAAAATGTTTAGCAGGTCGGCTTTCAGTAGCAAAATCTAGCGCTCTGTTCCATTTATTCAGTAACAATAATATACAGGCTTGAAGAAAGGAAAAAGAGAGGGAGTGGGAGAGAGACAATGGTTAATAACAGCACATGGGCAGAGCAGAGTGCGAGTAGGAGGGCACCCAGGGGAGAGAGCATGGAGAATTCACCACAGGCTGCCTTTGTTGGCTACAATCACCCAGACCAGTAGGACATGTAGCCAGACATTTACAACATGGTTTATGGCTTCATCAGGTGAGTGAGTGTGAATGTTGGAGTGTGTGTGTGGTGATTAGGAGAGCGGGGAGGGGAGGTGGACTAAACTTAGCCAGAAGCTATCCAGGGTGAAAAGTCTAAAAGGAACATATACAATCTTGCAAATCACGTGTGGTTTACATTACTGCTGATCATCTTCTACAGCATATCACATCAGCGTTCAGATTGCTTTCCTAACTTCCAGGCAGCCGCTGGTTCTATTTGACCGCAGTATAACAAATAGCTTCCAGAGATTTGAGATAGGGATTTGATTTCATTGTCAAAGTTACATCATCAGAGTGCGGAAATGCATCTGCAAGCAGAGACTGCTAATCATTGTTGGTGTGTTTAATTCTTGATTGTTGCTGATATTGTTGTGGATCACTTTGTTGTTAAATGTATTAATGTATATATTTTTGCTGTAACTGTATTTGTCTGCCAGTTGCCACAGGCACACAAGGATAATAAACATAACCAACTACTAGTAACTAAGGATACTCAAACAGCAACCATGCAATGAACATGAACTATGCTTTTAACAGTGTCAGAGTTTTGTTATGGCTTGGATTGCTAATGTTGAGCTTCTCAGCAGTTGACTCTCACATCTCAGCAAGGTGTCCTTGACAGCGCTAACCAAGGGAGGTTTTGTAACAGCTCCTGCTTATAAACAGGATGCCACATAAAATAATGTAACCTTGACAAAAAGATGTTTCTGGAAGATTTTTATACCACAGAGAAATCTATGGAAACTGATTTCTGCCTGAAAGATAATAAATAATAAATCTAAAAATGTTCTATATTCTTAGGAAAAGTGTGGACACTAGAGCCCTTCAAGGACAAGGTCGAGAATATTCTATATTTTGATTATTGTTGACAAATCACAAAACTAAGTGCACCTCTCAATACTTCCCAGCCTGTCTGTGGCACTTCAGCTTGTTCTTACTGCAGATGGAAATCTTTAGAAACAGGAAATTAATATATACTTTCAGCTGAGTACTGTAGATTTTAGCAAACATTGCTTGAGCAGAAGAAAATTGTGTATTTGTTGGGGAGTATTTTCAGCAGTGCACAAGAGGGTATTTACAAAAGCAGGACAGTGTGTGTGGAACTGACTCACAATACACTACAGTTCCCATGTTTATGGCAATATAGGTTATATATGTTTTTAATAAGTTTTTGGAAACAATGGAAATCTGTGGGCGCAGAGGAATATCAGGCCTTAGATATACAAACAATATGTGTTAGTAGGATACAAATATTGTTGCTTCTGTTTTTCATACATACAGAATATCACCAGACTTATCATTTATATTTGGTTATTAAAAAAGACCAAGATACAGGACATTTTACAGACAAGCACTGTAAGATTAAAGCTGTGAGCAAGAATGCGGATGCTCACCATCTAACCTAGAGGTGACCTCCACCTGGCTCTCTCTCTCTCTCTCTCTCTCTCTCTCTCTCCACCCCTCCTCCTCTTCCTCTATGCGTCCCTCATTCCAGATCCCCCTGCCTCACCCCAGTGTGTACAGGAAGCCCTGATTCCAGAGACCCTACTCTTCTGATGATCAGAGAGGAAAAACACAATGCCTTCAGTGTGCTAGAAAGGAGCTCAAGTCATAAAATGCACACACACACACACACACACAAAGGGAGAGAAATAGATGGAACATGCTTTTACTATTAAGGCTCTGTTTTTTTTTTCTTTCCATATGACTTTCCCAGGAAAAATCCCCCTCATCAGGGTAGGTCCAATCCAGACAGACAGCAGACTGGAGAAGAGACACAGATACAGACACAGAAGGCTGTGGAGAGACTGACCTTCCTGTCCTGTGACTGAGACACAAACAAAAACTTTTAGGGTTTGAACGGCATCTGAACAAGGATCCTCTCTCTGTTCTGTTTATCAGATCTCACAGTAAAATTGCTGATTTCAGATAATTTTCTTCCATTTTTAGCCGGGCCACGGAGAGTCAGTCAATGATCCTCAATGAGCAGCACTCCCACTCTCACAGATTAAAAGTTCTCCAGTCTAGCATCTGGCTCACATACAACTTGCTCTATCTAGACAACCAGGATGAGATTAATGTAGTCTCTGGGGTAATACTCAACATCTAACATGTCAGTCCTTTATTGGGTGACACAGAGTAATTTTGTCCATTTCTAGAAAGGCCTCAACAGTTGGTACCATTTAGAAAAACTAGGTCACTTCCGCCTTCTGTGTGTGTGTGTGTGTGTGTGTGTGTGTGTGTGTGTGTGTGTGTGTCAGCCAGACCCTACTGTAAGCCAAAAGACCTCTAGTATAAACATATTGTGCAGGAACATCCTAATACCAAACTAGTTCCATCTTTGCAGTTACACTCCAGCTCACTCTTAATAATCTGTAAAAACACTGAGCATTAAGAGTGTTGGTGTGATCTGACTCATTTTTAAATTAAAATATATAACTTCATAGCACACATTTCATTGCATTCTTCAGCTCAGCTGTAAAAACTTGACTGCTTTGTCACAGGCGCCAAAGTAGGCTGTTGTTGAACGATGAGTCAGTGGTTTAAAACTTGTTTGTTGCATCACACTACTACCACAAGGCTACTGATTATAATACAGATAATTTTTCTACAAACTGTGGTCATTCATTATTCATATTATTTTGAGTCTTGTGTTGTGGAAATAAACAAAACAAAAAAAATCCATATCTTCTTAGTGCAGTGGGTCACAGCCTGGGGGTCAGGACACCCTAGGGAGTTCTAAAACAAATCCAAAGTGCTCTCAGATATTTAAAGGTATAAGAAAACTAAGAAAATGATCTGTTACTACTTCACTTCACTTCTTCAGGCCTTTACAATTTCTTTAATGAAACAATTAAATTCTTTGAACTCTTTGGATTTACCTGTGATCAGGGGTCAGACGCAGACAATGCTTCACATTTAGGGGTCACAAGTCAATAAGGTTAAGCACCACTGTCTCAGGCTAGAGGATAATTAGATGAGTAAAGTACTTTCAGTGTGACGATATTCTTTTTTAATTACTAATAGACAATGACAAACGCTATATATTAACTTAACAATTCTACGGCATATTTCTATACACACCTCTGAAAGTAGCGTGCCTGCAAATGACTCAAGAACCTGTCAAACAGGAGTGTCAGTATAACACCACAATCCCTTCACTGTATAGGAAGCACAAACTACATCAAAACAAGCATGTATCTAATCCCACCCAGTTACGTTGTTAAGTCTTAGTACATGTTTTACGTGTGCTAGCTGGGCCATACCAGTCTTACATTAAACGAGCAAACCTAATAAAGTGCTATCTTATCTACTGCAAATGTGGACTTGTAGACATTTAACACAAACACTCTAACAACTTGACATGATAACAGACATTTACAGTCTACTCCAAAGCTCTGGCAAAGACTCCAAGATGGGGACTCCTTCAGGACACGCAGTGTAGAAAAAAAAAAGTCCTGTCAGAAAAGGGGTCAATCACATCTCACACACACACGAACTGCACTGCCGTCTTAGCTGAAGCCTTTGCAACAGCAGGCCCCACACATGACCACCATTAGGAAAATCAATGTGACACTCAGGCAGGCCGGGAACGAGCCTGAAGCTTCTGAATGGCTCTGGATCTGAGTCATGCTGTCTCAAACACACACACACACACACACACACACACACACACACAGACAAACAGAGCGAGACAGGGAGATGGAGGAGTAGAGCAATGCAGGGGATGTAAGGAGATTTGTGCTTCCAGGAATATACCAAATTGTTTGGTGACTGGTCTGTTGGTCACCTTAAGCACGTAAACACCAAAATCCTCCCATTTGCACAACAGTAGGTTGTTTGTTTCACACTTGACACTATGTTAAGTGACAGTAGCCGACTGGCACTGTCCCAGGTAAGACGGATCCTTCAGTGATAAACGCTAAAGCTCCACCAATACTTGATATTAGCTGCCAATTTTAGCTTATCACAGATTTATCATTATCACTGTATATGTCAATCTATAAGTATCAGAAATGTGCGTTACAGACACGCCAAAGATATGTTTGTCATTTAGAAACACTCCAGTCATTGTATTGTGAGCACTGTGACTCCGCTGTTTGCAGCACTGATGGAGCAGAACGGAATAGCACTTATTTGCTTAAGAAAAAGATGAGAACATCCATATCATTCTTATATCTATGCATTAAGTATGGAGCTGGAGTCAGAACGTGTTTAACCTAGCTTAGCATAAAGACATTAAGCAGGGGGAAACAGCTAGCCTGCCTGTGTCCAAAGTTCAAATGCACACCTACCAACACCTAAAGTTTACTAAATAATGTGTTATATTTTATAGGTTTAATCCATATAAACACTTGCAGCATCTGTGGCCACACTTGCAGTTGTGGTTTCTGTACAGGCGATGGTACCAAACTACTGAAACCTCAATATAAAGACAAGTTCCAAACGTTGAAAGCTGAGACACAGCGCCTTCGCTAAATTACTGAGCCCCTGAGCTAATGTCTGAAAACACCTAGCACTAACAGGCTAATATTAGAGGGAATGTACAGCAAGTGGAAAACGCGTGTCTTCCATCACCACCACATTGACTTTTTATAGGCAAAGTCATATTGTTGTCATAAATCATCATTATTTTCATACTGCTGTATTTTGTGAAAATTGCATAGATGTAATAAAATAAAACTCATAATTCACTTGCACAAGCAGGATTGGATTAACCCATTATGGGTTAGATGATGTTAACTATTTTAATCATATTAATCATCACTTAACAGCTAAACTGACCAATGGGCCAGTCTGGCAAAGATTTGTACCAGCCGAACAACAGGGTCAACAACAGAGTCATGAGCTAAAACAAAAGTGGGAACAAGGGGAGCTGGGCAGATAATATTCTCACCATCCTCCTCCCTAAAACTCCCATGCTCTGTGTTTATCTAACACAGAGGGGAGATGTTTACATTGGCTTGGTTAAACACAGACAGACCCAATAGCTTTTGTTAATAATAAATAACCTAAACAGCCAACCAGGACGTCCATGCTGGAGCATCTAGCTGGCACACGAGGACCCTCATTGTCGCATGCGTCTATTGTGAGGAGACATTCCCCCACTTCTGTGAGTGAGACAGACAGCATACAGAGCAGAGCGTAAGCCTGAGAATGAAGACTGGATTTTATGGAGTTGGAAACAAGTCTGAGAGGCGTGCTATCTATCCCACACCGCAGTTTATTTGTGATGTGGTTTATTTGAATAGATTCTCCGATGATTTGATGCGAGCAGCCTTCAACCCTTTTGACCCTCCCATCATAAACACAATAATAAGCATTAGAGAGTGCACAGGCTGCTTGGGTTCCCATGTGGAAGGAATAGAGTTGAGGGAACTTCAGAAAAGAGAAATAATTAGATACACTTCATCTGGCGGTTGCAGTGAGCACACTCACAGTGTGTGTGTGTGTGTGTGTGTGTGTGTGTGTGTGTGTGTGTGTGTGTGTGTGTGTGTGTGTGTGTGTATGTGTGTGTTCGGGAAGGGTTTAAGGTTTAAGGCAGGCAGAGAGATGAGGGGGCAGAGATTGATCCGGGACAGTGTGGGAGAGAATAAGGGAACTGCAAAGGCCTTGGGAATGTGTGTGTGTGTGTGTTTGTGTGTGTGTATGTGTGTGTGGGACAGAGAGAGAAACGATACACTGCTGGACTGCCGGAAAAAGAAAGTCAGCCAGGAGGACGGCAGATCGATTCCTCCCCCGAGCCTCACAACAAACACACACTCTCTTTTTCTCTCTGCATAGCTCACCTCTGCTGCAGCCTGATATCGTCCCATCAGCACTTCATCTCTCTCTGTTATACCCTTCCCCCTTCTTTGTCTGCACGCTAGCACTTTATTCTGTGGCCCCTGTGAAAGATCTTAAGATTTAGCCAAATGTTCTATGGAGTTTGGTTCTCACACTAACTCATTGTGGTTAGCTGATAGGAAATATTAAGCCCAGTGCCCCAGATCTGTCATACCGAGACGGTGCCAAACACAACACACATCACTTGCACAATGATCTGGACACGGCGAATAAATGAACGATAAATGTCGATTTAGAAATAAAGACAAACATAAAGTACCTCCTCCTTTGTGACTGTGGTGGAGCAGAGCACTGCAGTTGAGAGATGTGTCAAATAATCAAAAATATCTTTGAGAGGAAACCACATACCCTCTTCTTCAGACACCAAGCGGTCCTCTTTACCATCCTCCCAGACAGATGGACAGACTTGCAGACACTTTCAACACAACACATCTCTAATCTCATGAGCTCTGCATCACACACACTCTCCTCCGCTCAAATCAAATTCCACACAGGGACACTAGCAGTTACAGCCACACACACACACACAATAGAGAGGAGGATAACTGACTCATCTTCTTTATCTTTATCACAACTTACATTCTCATTGTGTTTACTGTTTGATTTCCGGGCATATACTCTGCAGATAACAACAGATAAAGAGAATGTGTGTGTGTGTGTGTGTGTGTGTGTGTAGGTGGGCCTGCCTGAGATTGGGGCAACTGTGAGGTCAGAGCTCCTTCTCTCAGGGTTTGGCAGGGCTTTGCTCTTATTCTTTGCCGCGCCAGCAAAATATCCCCAATAATAGACCATTAATGCTCCTCTCGGAGTATTTGAGAAGCAGCATGACGAGCAAAACAACTCTTTGCGTTGTGTTTGTGGAGTTGATGCAGGCCTGCTGCAGCTGCCCCGTTGACAGCTGGCAAAAGTATTTTGGAATTCAAATCCTGTGCGCAATGCAAGCCGTAGCCGTTTGGAAACAACGTAAGAAAAAACAACAGAGACAGTCCTTAAAGAAGTAAGAGATGGATCTGCCTTTATTTTTAAGAGATTCACTTACCAGTAGCTGAAACTCCCTGCATCTTGCACACAGTTCTCCGGTCTTTCTCTGCTGAATACGGTCTTTTCTCTCGGAGAAATACTCCCCAACAGCAGTGACTCCAGCGTACGGTGGACTAAACTCGCAGGAGCGCCTCTACTTCAGAGACCCCTTTTCCTGTTAGTTAAAAAAAAAACACTACACACACATACTAAGGACACTTCGTGGTTTCCTAACGGACGCGAGAGATTTTACCCGGGTCATTTTATGTGCGAGAATAAGAGCACTGTAGTCCTTCATGTAGTCCTTCCTCCTCCCTCTCCAGAAACAGAACTCTTTCCTCTGCGCCGCTGGAAAAGAGAAAACGCGCGCTCCCGGCGCGAGGCGCGCGCACGACAACCCCCATTCATTGAGTGTGAATGCTAGAATGAAAGATGAGCTTTGGAAAAAACAAGTTAATTTGTTCCTCTAACTCGCCACTCGGCTTTAATTCACTTGCCTAAATAGCTGGCTGTATCTCCTTCCGTTTCTACAACTGTAGTTCTCTCTCTCTAAGTGATGTTGCGTTTTCAGGCAGGACATGCCCATGGGCACAGAAGGCATGACATGGGTTGTCACATGAATCATGAAAAGGATGAGGCCTATTACCAGAGATAGCTCTGCTATGAAAACTCCACAGCTGCCCATTTGTGTGGAAAAAGAGGCTGGAACGCAAACACTAACTGGCACTGTATTTCCATGTCACTGCGCAGGCTTTCTCCTGATCTTTTAATTGATTATCTTGAGTTTTCCAGCCAGCTGAATGGATGCTGTCAGCTGCCTCTGTGTATCATGGTGCACAGTAATAAGGAACTGACGGATGCAGAAAACAAATCTTGACTTATAGTCATAAAATGTAGTTTCTGTTGTCTGTGTATTCAAAGTTCAAGGTCTGATAGTATTTGGTTATATTACTTTTTAAAAGCAGTGTAGTTCTTTAGGTGTGGTGCCTCCAGTCAGCTGTGTGACATTACAACCTCCTTGTCTGCTGTGGTGGCAGGTAACTGAGTACATTGATTTATTCAGGTACTTTATGGAGTTTACTTTATACTTATACTACTCCAACATTTTACATAAAAAAACACATAACACGCCTACAGAATACAATGTGTTGTTAAATATTAAACCAGTGATTCCCAATGTTTTGGACTTGTGGATATTAGTAGTTGAGGGCTCCTTGTCAGTGTTGTCTATGAGTTGATTGCATTTCTGCAAAGATGGTTTGATATTATAAATTTGTGTCACAACTTTTCGTTTTCTTTCCTGCCTTCATTAATTATCTCATAAAAGATTTATCTTGTGACCCTTTGGACAGTGGCCCTGGAACCACTTGATTAAAGTACCTGACTAGCTCCACCTCAACCAGCTACAGCAGTAAAATGCTACTTACACATAGAAGCATCCGTAACAATCTAATAATGTAGTTTGTCAGTAACAGGGGCCACATGACTGTGTGACCACCAACCCTCCTCACCCCTCACTGTGTCTGTCTATCAGTGCAGCCACCCCCACCCCCCCTTATTTGAAACCTGTGTCGACTCAGCCACGCATCATTAACCCCTTTTGTGACTGCTGCCTTTGCTGCACGCGTTTCATCTGCCTCAGATCAGCACAGACAACAGCAGGGTCTCTAATGATAATGACTCCCTGTCTGGCTGCTTGCCAGGCAATAGGCAACTTCATTGACCCTGTACTCCTCTCCAATAAACTGTATCTATAAATCACCTCTGCCCACATTTATACCAGCTCAATCACTGCACACTAATCACATACCTTTCAAAATATGACTTTCATTTTGCAGATACAAACAAAAATGCAAACATAAAACACATCCCCCCTTTTGCTTTTACCTTTTTCTTCTTTGCTTTAGAGAATAATTTTGAACATGTCCGTGCAGAGTCTGAAAGGCCAAGTGTTTTGTGGATGACTGAACTCATGTTTTAAATAGACCAGGGGCCCGGTGCCCCTGTTAGTGCCTCCGAGTGCATGGAGCTGACTCTCAGCCAGTCTGGGGCATGCTGGTCCACAGAAAGCAGAACACCAAACAGCCCCCTGGGATACATCCTCTCCTCCGCTTCCCTGGGGCTTCTCCACTCATAAGCACAGAACAGAGAAAACAACAGAGAGAGAGGGGGGGGTTAAAGAGAAAGGAAAAAGGTGAGGACAGAGTGAGACATATGAAAAAATACAATTAGAAGAGTGACAGATGAGCAGTCAAGCTGAAAGATAGGCGTGAAAATCGACACAGACAAGTGTGAGATGAGCTACCTAGTGCAGTTTACACGAATCTGAAACCCTCATGGTGTAAATGCCCCAATCAGATGACTAATCACACTCTAGTCTGGAGTGCCAGTCTTTCACTCCCTCTCTTTCAGGTGCAAATTAAAGGCTCGAACTGATTGAATCCACACCTCATCTGTTGTGTCTCAGACGATACTGCGGTAACTTAGCAATTTGAGTTTTGTGGAGATAATACTTGAGTCAGAGATGGGAGAACACTCACACCCTGCGTCCAGTGTGAGGACTAAGGAATGTTTGAATGCATCATGAGGCTGAGCTAACACTCCACGTGTCAAAAATTTGTTAAAGTCCTCAGTGGTATTATCTCGGCTCCGGTAGAGAAAATGTGTGTATGTCTGTGTGTGTTTGAAGTGAATCCATGTGAGGCACGTGTGCTGGTGGTGGTGTTGTTGATTGGTGCTGCTTCTCCAGACCAGCTGATCAAGGCTCTCTGTCCCTTTAGGCTGCGCATGGATTCATCACATGACAGAGCTGGCTGATACACATAAAGAAGACTCTTTGTAAGCGCAAATACACACTCGGTCTCTCTCTTAAGGCCAGCACTAGATCTTAAAGTAACTTTTAAGGATCGCTCATAAGGATGTCATCAACTGTATTATAGGGACCCCAAGTGGTGAACTGTAATAGTGCATCAGCTGAGATATGAAACAGCTGCTTCCCCTTCATTCAGAGTGTAATCACAGCACCTGCATGTTAACAGAGCAGCACTGATGCCATGGAATTAATCCCACTGATCCATATTTCCTCTGCCAGTGGAGTCCTGGGTGGGGAGGTTATAAGAGGAGACTGGCACCAACAAAGGCCCCACTGTTGCTACAGTGATGTCAGTGAAATGACCTCTTCCCTCTGGCTCTCATTAATACTCCACCATTAAAATTCAATCAATGAGGCATATGGTAAATGGCAGCAACTGCTTTCACTGTACTAAATCACAGCGGTGCGTGTAAGTCACGATAATTAATGTAATTGATTCCAGGTTATTCTGATTCTGAGAGGACTAGGAGCTGTTAATATTGTGGCTGCATTCCAAGACAAGTGGTAGAAATTGCAAGTTTTCTCAAAACCGAAGTGTTATCCTGAAATCAGTAATTATGCATTCACTTAAAGGGGCACACTGATTTTACACGTGGGGTTCAGTTTACTCTGTGTAGTACTAGTCAGCCTGTGTCTTGTGGGGCTCTGGAAATTAAAAAAAATTCAAAATGAATAACCATGATGACCCAAGAATATTGAGTTGAATTATGGGAAGGGTAGTATCCAGCGATGTTTGGAGCTTGATCCATACTAGGAACTTAGAATATCTCGACATTTGCTGCTTCAATTATGACCTTTTTTAATAATGTGTCATTTGTATCTCCCCCAAACCTTCAATTGCTAGAGTAACCATTTAAGAACATTTTTGTTGAAGTGCCTTTGGCAAGGTCCAACTTGTGCCATTGTGCTGTTATGGCCCAATCAAGATGATATTCACTTTGTTTGCTTTGAAGGTTAATTTCTCAAGTCAATCTTTGATAAATCTTTCTTATAGGGAGAGTATACTCAAAAAGCCTCTGAAACCCCCCCACCCCCCCACCCTCACCTTTCAGACATCTGATTGGGTTGGGGCTGTGTCTGACCTTTTCTGTAATAAATTAAAGATGGTTGCCACTTTGTAGAACCTCTCTGAATTGAATCACAATGACACATTTGGCCTTATTTGGTGAACAACTGCGTTGGAGTAGTCTTCGTAAGAGCAGCTTTTGTACCTTTCAGAACAAGTCAGCTCATTTTTGTATGAGTAATATTCAAATGAGTACTTCCCAACCAGGAGTATGTGTGCACCATGGCGTACCTCTGCAGTTGCCAGGGGATATGTGGGAAACCTGTAGAGTAGCTGAGGGAAGAAATTTGAAATTATTGTTTGGTAAGAAAATATCCATAGGATTAAAATAAACACGTTTTACAGAGGCTGATCTTTGGTATATAATTTATCATATTAACCAATTAACAACTAGCTCTAATAAGGCGACAGCACAAGGCACCTCTAACCAACCTGAGATAGTTTTAACACCTGAACCACATGCTGCAATTGAGTGTGTGAAAACTAATTAGCACAAGATAACAGGGAACTTAAATTAGATTGTAAAAGCTAACGAATAAATGTCTGAAATAGTAGTATGAATACAGACTAAAACTACAAAAGAATGTAAAATGCAACATCATCCCTTTTTATATAATTATACGTTAAATTAAGGGATAATTGCTCTAACCTGTAGTGGGGGTACACTGGACAAAAAAATATTGAAACCCACTGATTTAAATCATGCAACAGTATCTGTACTCTAGTAGTATATAATAATATTTCCATCCTTTGAAATAGAAAGCTAACCCTTTGCTTCTCATTGAAATATTTAATTAGAGTAATTGACGAACTTGTATTTGCACATCCCATGATACTCACACAAGTCAATACAAGAATTCATCCAACATTTGAAAGTTGAAATAACAGATTTGGCCTTTAATGGTCATTTTAAATCACTACTGGGCTTATTTAGAAAACTGTATTCAGTAAATGTACGTGTTTCTTTTAAATTTGTTTTTGAAAAAGCCCAACAGCATTTCTACATTTTAAATTATTCAAAAAAATGCTCACTGTACCATTAATTTGGCAGAGCGCCAGCCTCCAGAGCCTGCACAGGAAGTGCTGGGTGCACCAAAGGTCAAAAGAAACTGGCTTCCATCAGTCTGTGGGCGTATCTCCAGAAGGAAGGGACAGAGGAGGAAAGGAAAAGAAATGGGGAATGGAGAAAGGCTGAGGAGGGAGAGGGAGGAGCAAGATTTAAGCGAGACAGCAGAGAAAAGACAGGGAAAGAGAGAAGGGTTGGAGGGGGCGAGTAGGTGGTGGAAGTGTTTTTGTGCATTGTGTGAAATGTGATCGCTCAGACAGCTGGGAAGTTCCCCTGCCCCTGGCTTCCAGTTGGGAATACTCTGAGGAGAAACAGGGCTGCAGACCATATACCTCCGTGCTTAACCCTTTATCTGCTGCTGCTGCTGCTGCTGCTGCGGAGCTATAAATAACAACACTCAAACACCTTGGAACTTAAGTCACATTTATTGATTTTAGCCAGTATGACTACCTTTACACAGACATACCACCTCTCTAGAAAACAAACACTTTCATAGGATTAGTTCAGCAGTAATACATCAGACTTAACTCATTTGTCTTTTCATTTGTTTTTCTATTTTTTACCACCCTGACAAAAGTTTACACGTTTGTTTTCAATTCTGTGTAAAGGTCCCATGACTGAAGAACATGCATATGACATTTAGCTGTAATCAATATGCCACTAATCATAATGCACATTATTGATAAGAATACAGTACTGCATGACAGTTCAAATAAATACCAACATACAAGTGAAGTCGTTATTTCATATAAAGATATCAAACTCTCGTTATGGATCAATACTGGAACACAACATGACAATATAAAGTTTGCACAGCTAATTTTATTATCACAATGCTATCGCTTCCAGCAAACAGAAAACTTATTCCTTTTTAATGTATAACAGTATCTGAATTGCACTTTTATTGTTTTAGCTTCTAATCCACATTGGTAACTTTAACGCCTCAACAAACAAGCATTGGCTATAATGGCACTATTCAAGCTTGTTGATGCTTAGTTTGTTTTCTGTTTCCTGAAAACACAATGCTCAAAGATGATGTAAAAAAAGAATATAAAAAAAACAACAAAGAAAACTCAAATTGGACAAAAAGAAAGATAAAATGCGCTCTCTGCACATTAAATTTTTCAACAATACTATTGATATCACATTACCTTCACCAAACAATGCTAGAGATACGTAGATGTTTCCAATAGTACACCAATCTGCCCCAACACATTACAGATGCTTGGAGCATTTTGTTCAATAACAAGAGGCCAAAGGGATTTCTTTTGGTTCCCATAGTTTGATAAAAAAAACAACCTTTTGTAATACCCCTGAATTTATTGAATGGATCACTGGCCTGCAGAATTCAATACAATTTCAGTTTTATTGAGCTAATTTTTAAACTATCATCTCACTCATGCAGACAGGAGAAAATTCCCTTTGCACTTATTGCTGCTCACAGTTTTGAACCCAAAGTCCTCACCTATAAAAAAGAAAACATAAAATACTAATCTAAGATTCTCCCTTGAAACAATGAAAGGCACTACTGGTCAGAAACAAAGAACTAAACGAACCAAAAACAAAACCCCGGCGCTCGAACAGAGAGCCATGGCCCGCTCTACATCTTCCTCACTGACGGCTTGTCTTATTTTCCGAGTCTTGATTCTTTTCAACCTAAACTGTGTACCAAGATTTGGCACGATAAACAAAGAGAGAATGAAACAATTCCAATTTGGAATTTAATTGTCGCACTTGCAGAGAATTCTGAAAGTCAGTGATCCCGTTTCAGTGGAACGCCCTCGGTAAGATGCTAGGAAAAGCACATCATATCACTCAAATTTTTCCCAAAACACAACTTACCTATTTGAGTCAGAGCGTCGTCAAGTTTCATTGTGTTATTTTGAACTATTCCTAGGAATAATAAATACATGAAAAACCCCAGAATTTGATCACCCTGGATTTTTGTATAGAACATGGCAGTAGAACAAACATAAAAGAAAACCAACAGCATAACATATGATGTAACAAAACAACTTATGAATGATTATGTGATGGATAAAATCTTGAGGATAAAGTCATAATAGTAGGTCTGTGGTTTGTGAAGCCTTTACTAGAGTAAATAGTCATAAAAATTCAGATGATTCAGAAGAATGTATAATCCTAGTCTTATAACCTTTACTGAATTAATCACAAACCATTACCAGTACTACCACACTTTCCTAAAGGTTAATATAGTCTGTAATAATCCTATATAATGAAAGTGCACAGAAGAAGAAAACAATAAACTTAAAAACAAAACAAACAAACAAAAAAATAGGAACCCAGACAAAACAGCTTGTTGATCTACATTGAGAAACAACCCCATGTCTCCTAGTTTATTGTTTGAGGGTTAGATTAGCCAATCACAAACTGGTCAGAATGTCAATCAGTTTATTGGACCCGTGAGAAATTGGCTTCCAGCAGCAGCACGCAAAAATGAGACCAAGTGTTATTCTCATAGACATCACATATTCTCATAGACATCACATCTCTCAGAAATAAGATGAAGTAGAATTTGACTGGAAATCAGTGTTTTCATTTAGCATTTGTTTAGTTTTTTTGGTGTTCGCGTCCAAATGGCCTATTAGCACTAACTCTTTTTGGCGAACTCAATCAGCAGTGAGAATGGACCTTGTGATGGTACTTCGTCATCCCCGCAGAACTACTGTAATTACTGCAAAATGAAGAAACACACAAATGATCAGCATTACCATTAATTGTCAATTTAGAGCGACTGTTAACACGGTCAGCAGCCACACGGACAAAGCAGGCAGCGGCTGTGGTTAGTCCAAGCAAGAGAAGCCATGTTAGGAGCCCTGAGGCAGCCGATGTTATGTCAGGAGCTTTTCTTTCATATTGACATCGTCAATATGTTCCTGACGAGCTGATGTGAAAGCACATTCACCACAAATAATCCTGCAGAGGCAGTTGGGAAGCCAGTGACTCACGAGTTGAAGCCATTTCCCACCACCCGGGTCAAAGGAGAGGGGTGTTTCTCATATAACATGCAAGTTAATGAATAATGGGTTGTGTTTTTGAAATGCAGGCTTACTATAAATCAGATAATAGATGGATCATATGTAGTAAAACTTAAAGGTGAAGTGGGAGGAGCCTGCAAGCAGAGGTAGGAGGAGCTTTTCAAGTGGCATGCTGTTATGACACCAGATAAGCCGGACATTGATTTCAAACTAGATGGCGCAAACTGGGAATTCATCTATCTAGGGAAACGAGGTTCTAGTCACAATGACATCCTAGGTATCTATCTACTGCTGAGTGATTCCACACAGCCTATACAAGAGGGAAGGGTTAGGGGCTCAACTAATTTGAATCAATGTCCTCTGGTTGATTGAGCAACCAGTCTTCTGTTTTTTAATTTTTATCTTTCCTCCTTTACTCCAGGAGTTTCTCCCTCAGGAAACCCCTGGACTCATTCCTCCACAGTATCAGAGTCAGGTCTCAGCCAGAGATCTGGATTTCTTCACCAGCATGTCTGGCTTTCTTATCTCCTCTTTCAGGAGCTGGTTTACAACATGAGTAGTTCTCCCTCCTCTACTTCCCGAACCTTTTCTCAGTTAGCGCAAACTGATAGAAACAAAATATATCACACTTGTCAAACTTAAGAGTGACTGACCTCAAAGGAGGTTGCTTTTTTGTTCTTTTTCTCTAATGTGTACGATAGCCTTGTCTCCATGCTGTGCGCTGTGGCTTATGGATGCACACTCAAGCAGGGTTGACCACTGATATTATTCCATTTTCAGAGGAATAATTAAGCTCCCTCTTTTTACATCTGAGAGGAAGGAATACTGTTGTAGGATCCTGCAAGATTGTAACCTGAACATGATCATATTAAGAATATAGAGTTTAATATATAGCTTATTGGTAGTAGAAAACGCATCATTTGATAAATCTTGCAGGATTTCCTCATATCAACCCTGCTTTTAGCATCATAAAGCTAATGTGTCTATGATCCACAAGCAGTACATGGATTTATTAAACACAAGCCCCACTTATATTTTTTCCTATTTGCGTATATGCTAGCTTGCAATGGGTTAAAGCTATTGGATACTAAAAACAGTACGTCGCTTTGTCCTCACACACCAAAAAACTAAGACAAAGAAACGAGTGACCCTCCATTTGCAAAGATTAAAAACATAATTCAAACATGAGGGCCCATTCACTTGTATACAACGCTCGTATACACACTCAGGCAAATATCGGAAACACAACGTGCGTGAGGACGTTACCTGACAAAAATATTCAGAGGGCAATTTTCCCCACAATTCCTCATTCTAGTTAAAGGGTGAGTGGTGATTCTGGGGGAGCAAGCTGCTGACAATCTAAAAGAGAGAAGGTCGTTATTGCGACCAAGGGACAGGACACAGATTAGAGACATGAAGGAAAGGGTTTTCAGCCACATAATTACCACACACAAATTATTTGAGAGCTCAGAGCGATCTTTCCAAAAAGAGAGAGGGCAGAGCAGAGGAGGGGGGGAGAGGGAAAAGAACTGATAGCTCAAGTTGAGACACAAGGACAGGGCTTTACATCAACAGTTAGATAAATATATCAAGTGTTTGGGTCAACAGGCACTATCGCCAAATGGTCGGGTGGTTTTGTTTGCAGACTTATTATCCACATGTGGGTGAGTTTTTAATTTGTGCTCTTTTAGAATTTTTTTCCATATTTAAAAAATCATCTTTGATCAAAACTATATTGTATCTCTGTTCACAGTAATCATTATATCCATTTCAACAGAAGTAGGAACCTGAGGTACCTATGCTGAAGTGCACTTAATTTGGGGGTGGAGATCGATTTGTCAAACTTTCTTTCTTTCTTAAAATATGGCTCTGAAAGAATCCATTGCAACATAATGGGTCACATGGAATAGCCCTCCTGTGTTTCACCAGACACCAAATAACTACTCTTTTTAAAACGTAGAGCCCTGACAACGGAAAAACAGTTAAAAAGCATTTTCAGCTGCAAAGCCATGCGATTCTACTGACCTTATTGTATTGGTGTGCTATCATCACAGCTTTAAATTGATCCTGAAATAAACACCTGTGGTCACAGGTGCTCCTTTTCTGCCCAAACCATTTCACCATAAAACCAGCAGCCAACCCACTTATGAGTTTTTGAATTTCTGTGTAGGGTCACACTGTGCTCCCCTAGCAAAAAAGCAGAGGGAGATTGCATATTTTTGTTCCTTTTTCTTCAAGTTCTTTGTCTTATAGAGCGACCTGATTAGACAGTGGGTTGCTGGACACAGGTCAGTCCTGGGGGAACCAGGACGGAGAGGCAGAGGAGAGAAGGGGGCTTTTTTGTTTTTTTTAAAGGAGCACCAATGCCGCCAGATGAGCCGAAGAGCGGAGGATATCATAATTCAGACTGACATCCAGATTGACATCCTTTTAACAAGTCCCCGCCCCCACAATGTGTTACTGTTACCAGGCAATACACTTAGTGGGCCAGAACAAACAAGCACAAAAGCTGCCACCTTTTACATCATACGTACAGCACCATGACAGAGGAAAGAATAGACACTCCATAATATCCACAAAACCCCCAATATAACCAGGGCCCTATAATCCACATGCCATATATGTCTACTACAGTCCAAACGTCTAGTGCACACTGTACATACATCGGCATTCCCCTAAGCGTTTACACTAGCATACACAAGCAGCCGGTTAGTCAGACAGCAGTCCCTAGAGGAGCGCAGGCTGGCCGGGGAGCTAAGCGAGCGAGTGGGGCTCTTTAACACTAAGGCAGGGAGGGTTCGGCCCGTAGGCCCCCTCCCCTCTGTACACAGCAGTCCGTTGCGCACTTGTCAGTCGCCTCAGTCGCAGTAGATCTTGTACTTCTCGCTGCAAAACACCACGGGGCCTCCCAGAATGCCATTGGGCATAGCATTGTTGTGCTCTGGTCGGCCAGAGCCAGAGCAGGTGAGACTCTGACTTACGTGGGGGTTGTTAGAGGTGGCGCTGGCGGCCTTGCTGCGGGCCCTAGCCCGGCCCGAGTTGCCTCCCCGGCGGGTCTGCTCATGGTCGAACTCCAGGTCTTCCAGACGCTGAGTCAGGGCCAGTTTCTGCTGGATAGCCATTCGCAGCAGGGAGTTGAGGGTCTTCTTCTCATCTTCTGCTGCAGCCAGTTGCCTTTGCATCTCATCCAGCTGAGTGACATACTCATCACAACTGCAAGAGAGAGAAAAGAGGGAAAAAAGCCCTGTAAAGTCACATTTGTCACAACACATTTGTTTGAAGAATATCAGATTTTTTTTACACCATCAATACTGTCCAGTGTCATAACACAAGGGGGCCACACTACTGCAAAACTACAAGTTATGCATACCTGCATGTGCATGTGTGCAATATAGATACCAACAGTCATGAAGACAGCTGAAACTGAAGCACTTTCATAATAACCTTTCCCCTGGTTAGTGTATTTTTGTTACCACCACCAGGTGGAGCTATTGATCCACTCAGTACAGACATGGTAAGACCAGCACACCTCCTGAATTATTAACTTGTGATTTAATCACCCATTTGTCCCCCCCAAGAAACTTCACAAACTAAAATGTTTGCAGATATTTTACAAGATACAGTGAAAATCTTTATTTGTCCACAGCTGCTGCCACTTGGTATTGAATACTGAAAAATCATCCTGTCCTCTATGAAAAAATGCTCAAATGTTGAATGTGTTTTGGGGTTTATATGGCTGCTGCTACAGGGTTTGATTAGAATTCATGAACAGGTGAGACATCCGAGTGTATGTGCAGTGGAAGTTAAGGGATCACACTGAGAAGATCCTTTCTGCGTCACCTGAGGAACAGGCCGAAGAAGGGACTGAGAGAGGAGAGAAAAATGAAGACGGGGGAAGAGGGGAATACAGTTCATTGCTCCGAGCTGTAGCTGTTCACACCTGATCTCCACTTTTCTAGTTGGAGAGGGAAAATCACTTCTGTCCATGTCTTCCATCTCGGTGCACTGCAACATAATCACTTGTCTGCCTGTGCCCTTGTATGTGTATGTGTCTAAGGCTGGACAGGTATAAAAACTGGGTCACCCAAAGGGATTTTGAGGTTCATATCTCCACTCTCCATCTGCTGCTGCTGTTGTTGTGTTCCCCTTTCAACTTCAACTGCTTCCCAAACCTTTTTCCCCCCTTTTCATTACCTTGCTCTCTCATTCATCTCTTTTTCAATCACATCCTCTCTCCAGGCTCTTATCTTGCCTCTCAAGCCACTTCCTTGCTGCTGCCTCCGTCTGTCTGCCCGCATCAGACACGTCACTTTCTCTCTCCCTCTCGGTCAACCATAAAGCAACTTAAGTGACAATCACCAGTAATGTCAGACACACCTCTATTAAGCGATGGGTCGGTTATGTTGTAAGCAACGCCTTATCCTCCAATGATGCCACACCAAAAAAATAAAATAATAATTGGACAATTAAAATGGAAGGTAGCCTCACCCTACTCCCTTTTCTCTGTCTGCTATTAAATTATTAACTTTATTCAGGAACTCCCAAACCTGTGTTGACAATTCAAACTGTTTGACTGTGAGAAGCCATAAGAATGCAAAAATCTTATGTCATATTGCTCATTTGTTATACACCAATGTCTGCAAGCTATAACTCATTTTCCCAGCAGGCATGTGAGATCTAATGTTATTGTTTGGTCAGTGATGAGCTGCTGCACTCTTTACCCTTGTTTTTTTTTTAAGATAAGGACAATTATTTTTAGAAACTGCACAAGTTGAATCGTCTAAACCCATGTGCAAATAATTTTCTTGTTTTAAAAAAAAAATAAAATCTTGAAGGCAAAACCCCCCAAAAAACTAAACAAACAAAAAAAAGAGACCAACAAATATCAGAAGCCGCAGATGTTTTGCTGTGTGTGGTGCTGCACGTGGTTGTGCGCCACGTGAACTCTGGCCTTGCCAGACCACCATAAAAGCATAAACCATACCCTCCCCTCTTGTGTATGCAGTTTGATTCCCAGTGGGACACACACCCAGACAATGGGGATCAGTGCTGCTTCATTACACCCAGTATGAGATGGGCAACCCAAGAGGGAGGAGTGAAGGGGGGCTGGTGCGCCTTCAGATGGTATAGCCATTCTTCCATGGGGGGGCGAGAGGGTGTGCGTTTTTCCCGGGAAAATAACAGAGGAGTCTATTCTAGGGACTGGGGGGATACAATAGGAGCCTTTTTGGCCTGCTGATGGGGTCTGGTGGAACAATGGCTGAGGGGGGCCGGGAGGTGGCTGCTGGCCTTTTGAGGATGAACAGTCATATTCACATAATTGACAAACGTGCCCTTTATCTGCATTTTGCTGTAATTATTATACCAAAAATTATTATTATTATTATTATTATTAACAGTAGCCAATGCCATTGCAACGTCCATGTAGAAATGGTTCACAATCAATAATGCTGCCAAAGCACAGAAACACACACAACCTCTTCAGCTGTGGTCTTGTCTGGAGCTTGATTAGTCACGGTGGGATCGATTTCATAGAGAGAGTGGGGAGGAGGAGGCAAGAACAGAATGAAGACACAACGATGGAGCGTGAATACAGCCAACAACAGAACAGCAGGATGACTTAGGGTGTACATTTGAGGAGAAAATGTGACTTGGGCTAATGGTTTGACTGTTAATCAGTATGAGCAGGAGCTGAGAGCATGTCGAGGCATGTCTTAGGAATGTTAGAGGCTGCAGCTTACTGTTAACATGACACCAGAGACTGCAGCTGGAGAGGCACACACACAGAAACAGAGCGGCACATACACTTGAAAAACATTCAACTGTGCAGCTCTCTCATGAAATTCTCACAGAACAAAATGCACTTAGTAACTCTAATCTATGAGAGGCAGCCTGCAATATTAGAGCACACAAAAGCTACCGGAAAAACCTACACATCCTTTCAAGTCCACTACATCTTTTTTCCCCTTTGTCAAAGACCACACATTTGTATCAGAGTTTTCTCTGGCTTAGAAATTCACCTTTACAGACTTTGTTAGAGTGGTGATGAAAAAAAAAAAAAAACTGTCAAATTAGACTCCTGTAGTGGGCTTTAACTGAAAGCCTGCCCCCTTCCTCTCTTTCTTTCCAGATGACTAGAGGACCGGGTGTTTGGCTGTGAGGAAGGACGGAAGGGGGGACGGGGATACAAAGAGGGCGGGGAGTGTGGGAAACCTTGCTCAGGCAAGTCCCCCAGCCACTCAAAGAATCCCATGACCCAACTCTGGGCCGTATAGGACAGAATTTACATACCAATACGTGTATCACACAAACAGACAGAATGTAATTCATGTATAGGCACCAAAACAGTGACAGACTAGTGGGCTTAGAGTCTCAAGATTATCTTCATCGGGGGAGGTGATTTGCGCACAAGGAGGAAAACACATGCGTTGTTGCAGGCGGTAAACAGCAAGCGTGTTGTCAATATCTTAAGCCTCTCCAGCATAAGAGGCTTAAAGACACAGACACTTCACAATGGCTCTGCTTCTTCACAGCATCTATGATCTCACACCTTCCTTGCACTGCTGTAACAATGACAAGTGATACAACTCATGGGCCCCTAAGGAGTACAAATAAAGTCCCTAGCAGGAGCAAGATCTGGTTCTCTCTAGCTCTGGTTGGCCTTTAGTCCAAATAGTTTAGTATTACACATACATACTCCAACCATCTGGTTCTGCAGTGCGTCAAAACCCCATGACAACACACACTCTTACATTTGCAGACAGGAGTTTTCCTCCTGTTACTAATTGATTAGACACTGCAGGTATATGGAGTTACTTCAGCAGGAGCACTTCAGGGAAAGGTATTGAATTACTGCAGGGGTAAGATGAGGGGCGCTGAGCTGCCCACACATTTCCTGCAGCCTCTTCACCCTTCGTTCAATAATACTGTCTATTACCACCTTCCTCTTCTAGCTCTCCCCCTCTGTACAGCCTGAGCTTTGCTGTGGACTCAAAAAGTGAGTTATGCATCAACTGTGGAGTCACTATAACCTTATCTAAAAATAAGTACCCATACAAGTGCAGTAGCACTCAAGTTCTTACCTTTCTCAATATGCATGCATGCACACACACAAACAAACAAACAAGCAGTGTGTGAGCACTTATGTCGACTACATATTGAGGGGTGAATGTGTAATCCAGACCAAGATGAGGTGGGATTATGCACAGAACCTTTGACCGGCTTCTCTTTGGAATCAGAAGAGATTAGTGACCCATCTCCCATCTGATACACAAACATGCATACACACAATCTCTGACCAAAAACACTACTTAAATGACATATTTAAATGATGCCCAGATTAAATACCTTCTGTGCTCTATCGTGAGTATCAATGCTAGTATCCCTTCCTGACCGTGACTCTCATAAACAAAAGATCCTCCTTAAACATGTTACAATAATACCACAGGGACATAGCCATTTATGTGTGCAAGCGCCATGTGTGCGCATGCGCTTATAAGTGCGTGCTGCCTGATACGGTTGCTCCGCTCGTCTTACTTGCTCTTTTAAATCTTTTTGTTATTTAACTTTGTACTTATGGGTTTTTTGTTTGGTG
>JAVQJD010043814.1:0-19092 GCA_036023655.1 Nannoperca australis
ATATCTATCTATCTATCTATCTATCTATCTATCTATCTATCTATCTATCTATCTATCTATCTATCTATCTATCTATCTATCTATCTATCTATCTATCTATCTATCTATCTATCTACAATTATATGATGCAACTGCCCTTGAGCTGTTTGCATGTTTTGGATATTAAATAAACAATGAAATTAGAGCAGTTAACTGGATCAGTACACACCTCCCATAATAACATTAAGTTATGCCGCCGAAAGTTTATTCATAACATTGCACACAACGTTTAGCTCTCAACAATAAGCTATGGCTGAAAATATCTTTTCAAATTGTAAAAACCATAATAGTAAAAATATCCCCATTTATTCAAACACAGATTTAAGTCATCAACAGTACAATGGTTTGGTTATTTTCATTACCTGCTATCATTTCAGCAGGTGTCTCTTCTCTAATGCAAGGTAGGCTAGCAAATGTTTGAATCAGCTCTTTTCTGCCTTGAATGGAAACACCTCCATAAAAAAAGCAGCGGAGGAGTTTAATTCCTTTGATTACCAGCTGGCACGTCATCAGTCACAAATACTTTACATGAGTAGTTTCTCTGGATCTTCTTTACAGGAATAATTTAACCTTTTGGAAAAACATGCTTATTTCTTAGAGTTAGATGAGAAGACTGACACCACACTCATGCTTGTACAATAAATATGAAGCTTCCACCAGCAGCCCGTTAGGTTAGCTTAGCATAAAGACTGAAAACGAGGGAAATGGCTTACAAAATCCACCTACTAACACCTAAAGATCATTAATTAACACTCTACATCTCATTGGTGTAACACATACAAATTGTGAAGAGTAAATATGACATGTTAAGGACAGAGCAGGGCTAGCTGTTAAAGTATACTCTATTGAAGAAGGAGTAGTGAGGTAGGTTAAAATTTTCTCTGATGGCTGGAACTTTACTTCTGAATCTCAGTCATCATGTCACAATTACATATCATCTTACTTACATAACCTTGCTTGTCACTAGATTCTTCATCACTTTTCTCTCTCCATTAATGTGGTTTCTGTCACTAAATATGTTTGGCTCAACACTTCTTGCACCCAATGTCTCCGTCCATTTTTCTGGGGATGCTAATAGGAAAGTCAGTGAAACTGCTGAGCCCCCAGCCAATCTTACTCCACCCAGGAACATGGCCTTATTAATTAACACATTGAACTGCTCCCTTTTCAAAAGGTCATTTTCTTTTCCCTTCACAATTGAAGGATTTTACATAACATATTCTCACATCAAGTCAGGGATGTCCTTACAGTCTCTTTTTGAAAATGCCAGAACATATACTACACATGTTCTTCTTTTCGAGTAGTCGTGTCTGAGTGGGCTTTCATGTCGTGACACCTTTTAATCATCATAATATCAAAACAGGACAGTGGCATTTTTCTCCCACCCCTCTGCTGTTTCTGCCTGTCTCTTAAGCGCGTGGAATAGATTACCAGAGATAAACTTATTGTGCCTTGTGTGAGAAATGACAGACCTCTGTGTACACTGACCCTGACTCAGCTTCCTGCTGCTTACTCAGTGTCTCTAAATGGATTAAGTTGTCAGTTGGACAGCCCATCTGAGATTTTTAATATCCAGCCTGAGGTATATCAAGCAACCGTCTGCCAAATGGTATCAGAGGAATTTACTTTGGTTTTATTGCAACTTTCTCTCTCTCCCTTTTCTCATCTAAAATATGGTCATGCCCTCTGTGATTCCTTCAGGGTGTTTCACTTGTACATTAATAACACATTGAGGAGAGTGAATGAAAATATATTCCGCGAACTCCAGAGCGAATATTACGTTTTATAACTGCAATTTAAAGGATAGTGAGGTCAGGATATTATGACCACTTCTACATTTAGGCCTGTTAACTCCTTCATTCAAATAATCTACATTATAGGCTATTTATACGTCTTGGCAGGTTTCTGTCATGTTTGTTGTTTCTGCCCAACCAAAACCCAGTTAAGAATAAAAAAAAAACACAGGGGAATCTTGGGGACTAAATGGATTTATGAAGAGACATAAAAATGACCAGAAGCTTATTGACCTTAAGGGAGAGGACACACAGCTCGTTGGACCGGAAGTGACACCCACCTCTCCATGTATGCAATAAGCACCCATTCCAGCCTCTTTGCAGGGATTCAATCTCTTTGAATGGACCTTGAACACTTCTTTGACTTTCTCCATCCATGGTGCTGAGGTGCTGTCCATGGTGCTAGCATTTTAAACAGTAAAGTAAAGGTGTGACGAGTGGGGTGAAGTCTGTGACAGTGCATTTTGACCTATTTCATCACATCAGATACCCACAGAGAGAAACATGTCAGTTGTTTGTGTGTGTTTGTGGATTTCCTTCTCTGGGAAATGTGTTTGGTTTGTTGAGCCTGTTTATCTGTGCGTGTGTGTGTGTGTGTGTGTGTGTGTGTATGTGTGTGAGTATGTGTGTGAGTGGGTGTTTTTATGCCACAAAAATATCTCGAAACTGTTACTGCTGTTCGTGACAGAGCCATAAACCAAAAAGCCTGAATACAACACTATTATAAAGTTTTTCAACTTCCATTATAGATATTAAAGTTATTTAGTTTCAACCAGAGAAAATTGTTTTTTTTGGTCAATTAGGTGGTGCTGTACCACATAATGTCTTAAAATCCAAAAAGAGTTAAAAAGCAGATGCTTCCAGAGGATTTTTCATGAAAGCTAAAATCTTACAGCCTTGAAACCCCGGCTTCAAATGTTCAGCATTATTCATGAACATTAAATATTGATGACAAAATAAGCAACAATATATATATTCATAAAGACTCAGTTAATCTGCTTCAGCAGAACTGCGTGAGTGTGCTTTGTTAAGGTTTGATTGACAGTTGATGCACAGAAGTAGGTGACAATACCTATGTCCAAGCAAGCCCCGCCCATTTCAAACCAGAGCTAGAAGAGCACGAAGAAAAAAGAAATCTCTCTTGTGAAATAACCAAAACTGTTCACGTCGGATCACATTACTCATAGGGTCTTTAATGATCGGGGAAAAAAATGAATTTTAATTTATTTTTTAGAAAACACGTTCCATAACTGTTGAATTGCATGTTCCCCTGGAATTTACAGCTACACAGAAAGGCACATTTTACATGTTTACAACCTGCTGTATATTAAAGAAAAAACTGTCAAAGTTATAGCTTGCAGGTAATCAGATTAAGGTAATTGGAGCATGAAACACCCTTTTCCTATAATTAGTACAAAATCACAAAGTTCTTTCCAGGTAACTTCCTACAAAATTTAAATTTTATATCAACTCCTCTACTTTACTATGTGGCTCCTAAAACATTACCAGATAGATTTAAAGATAAATCTTTAGTCAAACTTAGCGTAGTCTAATGTACACTAGGTAGACAGGTGTGTAGGAAAATGAAAATATGTTTATGAAAAGGTTAAATTCATGCACACTGTCAGAAGTGAGTTTATTAGAAATGATAGACCGTCATCAATATATAACAAGAGCATCTTTAGAGCCACAGCTCACAACAAACAAGTAAAAAGGGAGCCAAATCACACCTGGCACAATTACAAATAATTGATAAAAACATCCATAAAACACTAACTACATCTCTACAGTAGATGGTGGAGAAGCATTAGACATAGCAGAGTAGCTGTAGAAGTTACTGGAACGGAGCTATAAGAGATACTGCGGGCAAATCAGGAGAAGCTTTTTCAGCTCTACAAGCTATTTGCAGTATGCTAGATTCTTTTAATCCACTGCGAATTTTTCTTGCATGGAATACCTCAAGGACACCTTTATCAGCTCCCACCCACATATCTGCACTCTCCTTGTCTCGCAAATGCTCGAGGTAATTTATTTAATACATTGCAAAATCATTTATCATTTTTAAGGAGTGACAGGAACAAGGCAGCAGCAGAAAAGGCTACATGATTCTTCATGGTTACAGAAGAACTTCTGTCTGATTAGTATCTCCTGTCTTGCAGTTTAAAAGCAGTAGGGGAAAATAAACATCAGGGATTCTCTCTATGCAGCCATGGCAACTCAGGCATTGGCGGTAATCTCTTGACTGTTTTCAAAGTGACTGAGGCTTTGTCAAGCTTCTCACAGCTGGAGGTTAGCTCAGATTTGAACTGAACCGACAGCGTCACATTTATAACATATAAAACTTTTGTACGGCTTTAAACATGAAGTTTCTTCTACTATTCAGACATTTTAACAAACAATCAGCTTTCTAGCAGTAAACAAGTATCTGAGATGAAAATAAGAGACAATGTAATCTTTTAAAGCTTGTTTTACAAAAATCAATCATTCCTGAAATATGCCTTCAGTGGAAATACATGAGGATGATCTTCATGCCTGCTGAAAATGTTGCCAAAAATGCCCCTAAATCAATGTTTCTAGCTATCAACGCTCATGCTGCTCCCATTGTCCTTATGTCAGGATGACATACCGTCTCACCTGTCCAATTTCAAGTTGACCCATCGGATATCATTATGGGTGGCCTGACAGCCGTGAAACTGTCAAAGAATAATTGATGTCTTGGAATGGGTGTTACTGAAGCTATACATCATCTGATCTCTATCAACTTTTTTATGATAGTACATTACAGGATATAATAAAGCAGCAGCATCCAAATTCAGCCTGTCTGCAGAAACACTTGCTGTAATCATAAGTTATGCTTTTAATTACAGATTAAATTCAAGAGTGATTTGGCATGGCATATTAACATATTTTCTATGAATAAAGAAGCCAATCATGTGCTTTTATTTGAGCGTTTTCTCAGACCAATTTTTACTAAGTACAGTGGCTCTTCATGTAAATTGCCTACACAATCACAACTTATAAGTGGCTGTTTATGGTTCTAAATGTCAACCGCTGTTGCAGTCCTCTGGTACATGGTCTTATTCTGCTGTGCCAGCACCCCTGCCATTAAATGCAGCTGAGCCATTGGAAATTATCTCCTCTTTCAGCTGGTGAACTAATTGTACTTGTATGCTGTAATAACACCATTAAAATGTAATACACTTGGGATCATTACTTCACATTTGATGTAGTTGCATGTTGGAGGACAAAGACAGAAAATAAGTGCTTCAGTTACAAAAGTGTTGATTCTTGTGATGAAATCCACTTTTCAAATCAGGAAAACTATCTCTCAGTGTAATGAGTGACTATACAAGGAGCTGTGTTTTTCTCCCTCATTGTGGAAAGCAGCTCCCTAAATAATCTGATTAAAAAGAGGCAGAAATCTAGAACTACAGAGAGGCATTAATCTGAGGTTCGTGCAGAAAAAAGGCACATCCAGCTGTTAGAAGTAAATGATACGGTGCTGTCATCTCAGGCTTTGATGAAAGATCTTTCATTTTCTTGGCCACTAATGGGAATTCTCACAGTGTAGTGGAGTCCTCATTTCAATTCCTGTTTTTAATTCATCATACAATTTCTTCAGGGTCAGGGTAATGAAATGTTTGCTACAATATTCATCCCTTTTCTAGGGAATTTTAAATTAAAATTGAATTAATCTATTTTAGCTTATTCTGGGAAATTAAACTGACTATTTTAGGAAACAATGGCTATCCTTGCACACCTTCTTACCCCCCAACACATGCACACACACACACACACACACACACACACACACACACACACACACACACACACACAATCTGACACAGACAAATACACATAATGTGGGTTCATTCTAGTTTTGAGCACTTTTGCTTGAAAACAAAATTCTGTCTCAACAAAACAAACTGAATCATTTTTATTTTCTGTCCAACGCTGGCCAGATACCCTGCCATTAAGGGACATTCACTGACTTAGAAGGCCTTTGAGCAGAGCTCAGCCGGAGTGCAGGGATCGTGGTTGAAATAAAGTCCCAGGATTTTCATAGTGTAGCTTCAGCGGCTGTACCAGCGGGGAAGGGTCGTTGCCAAGTCTAACGACTTCAGATGTGCAAAGACTTTGGTATTGACTTTACATAATTAGGCAAGATGCAATAACACAGCAACCTTGGAGCAGCGCACCTGGATAACAAGTGATCAAACAGCCTCATACATCCATGCTTTAAGAGTCTCAGCTCCTGCAGCTCCCTGTTGAAACAGGCTGCTATCTTGAAGCTCAAGCTCATTAACTCTTTCAGACATTGTTATGATCTCCATCTTTGACACTTTTACAAATGTGTGTGCACGTGTTAATACCATCAACATGGGTCTTTTTGTGGTCTTATGTACAGATTATCGCTAGATCAGGAATCAAGCATTTTTCTTACTTTTCATGTATTTACTTTGAGGGAATAAAAAGTCTGCATACAATGACCAACAAATTACACATTTTAAAGACACAAAGACCCATCTGAATCAAACACAATTTGAGTGCAATTTATTTAGAGGCCCTTATCAGTTCAGTTATGCAGTTTTTTTGTTTGGGGAATCCAGGTGCAATCGCTAAAGGGGGTGGAAGTGAATCTGTTTCTTAATTTATTTATGTAAACTTGGCCTCCCTCCAGTTGCAGCAGATGATTTCATTTGTCTGAGCAGAGTGCCTGATATAATAGTATTACAATCTGGCTGTTGGAAAATTGTCTGTGGACCTCTGTGTTTCTGAAGATTTGAGCAGGTCTATTAGCCCATGATAGCATTCTGCTTTTTATTATACGGCTTCATTTGGCATTGAAGTATACATTATATCATGTATGTCAACCTTTTAGCACAATTGTAATATTTACTTTTACGGTCAGGGATCCTGATCAGTGAAGTAACTAATTATTGGTTAATGATTGGGACTTTTCACTCAAAAAGATGTTTGGTCATTTCAAAGTGAGGCATTTAGAAGCCAAACTTCAACAAGTGTTTTAGGCTCTTTAGCTGGGAAATGCTCTGCTAAATATTCACCAACTAGGTGCTGACTTTGTCTGTCTGCTGTTTGGAGCTGCGCAGTTAGCATTGGTTCATCAGAGCTTTATGTTGAAAACTGCTTGCTATGAACTGCATGGTTGGGTAATACTTTTCTGTGTGTTGGTGATTACATGCAACCCTTTACATTGCACATATTCATTTGGTCCATTGTTGATATAAAAATATTTATTATAGTGTAGCTTTAAAAAGTTTTAAAATGTATTGCACTATTGTGAAATGAATAACTGCAAATGAAAACATGGTGAAAGCTGGACTTTTAATATGTTGAAACATGAAACAATGAGTTTCAATGGAGAAGGAAATGGATCATAACTTCACCCGAGTTTCCTCTTGAGAAACGTTCCTCTAGAGTCTCCAGTCTATTATCAAAACGTCACAGTGGGCAAAGCGCTGCTTTAAAAGGGATGAAAGGATTGGCCATGATTTCTTTTCAGCCCCTCACTTACCCACTCATAATTTATGATAATGAATTCTTCTTAATCCCAATTTGTTTCCATCAGCGTCCTGGCATTCACCTACAAAAAATACAAAAAATGCACCACCACTGCCGACAGTGCACTGTGTGCCCTGCACCTTGATTCACCAGATTATTATTCATCCATCACTATCCACCCTATTCACCATTACCAGCGAAGCCAAAATGGAAATAAGGTTCAGTAGAGAAAGTCTCATCAGAGGCACAAACTTATGTCTCCAAGGCATATTCGGGTAAGAGTATCCTTGGAGACGCTTGGCAGCTTCAGGAATGTCCTCGAGGTGGGATTAAGGAAAACACTCCAGGGACACATTCTCACAGGGCACCACGTGCGTAAAATTAATTTATAATCTATCATTTAATATCTATGTCCAAACGCAGTTTCATGTGCTCTACATTGTTACAGAACCCAACATAAAAAATGACTAATAACATGATCATCTCATCCTGTGTGTAACTATTGTGTGTAATATGACAAATTGTGGAACATTTTATTTTGAAAGCCTTATTTGCTTGCCTGTCTATGTCTGTAAAATCTTGTTTGGGTGCTTACTCATCTTGATTAGTGTTTTAAGCATTTCCAAAAAGCTAAGCAATTTTAAATTTAAAGTAGTTTAAGCTGTGTTTTGCCTACATAGCACAATGCCACATAATCCTTGAGCAAATACACAAGTCAAAGAATATCTAGGGATCTGACATATACCTTTATGTTAAAATTAAGCACTGCTATCATCTTACAAGCAACACACTCCACAGGGCTGCGCATGAGTAAGTGCAGTGCACCGAGTGTACCAAAGGAGACAGGAATCTGCATTTTATTCCCTAGGCTACCTACTCTGAAACACAAGCTCAGCTACTCAAACAGGGTGAGACCCAAGGAGCAACAAGGGTGAAAATATCTTGCAGGCAGAAGATGTGACATGATGCGCTACGAACAGAAATGAGGTGCAAATAGAGCAAAACAGCTTGTAAGCGCTCGTCTCTAAATAGACTGCAGGGCTCGTTTTCTATTTTCTGTTTGGTTTCCGTCTGAACCTACAACACACCATGACAGTTTGTGTTGTTTCATCCCAGAAGACACAAATCCTCGATGACATGGCAAATCCATCCATCGGTGATTAGCACCAGTGACGCAAAGAGACGGCAATTTGTTCCTTGACTTTAGGCCTGACCACCTACACATAAGCTTAGCATGGCTCCTCTTTCTCTCTCTCTCTCGTCTGGTGTTTCTAAGAGCCCACTGAGAGCTCCCCAAGCAGTACTTCATCTAGGATGTCAAACATAATGTTGACAGTTAATGTGGTCATTTGGTGCATGGCTGGCAGTGATGACTTTTCAATTAATACAGCCCAAATGACAAAAATGCTCAATTAGGTTTAATGTATTCTACTCTCTGATGAATGCTGTGTAAGTGGATGAGGGAGAAGTAATTGATCTGCTGCATTTTACCTATAATGACTTGACCTAAAGTTGCAATGTTCAGCAGTGCTAGAAGACCAACATTTTATTTATTTTTTTGTTTTATTTTGTGTCAACCTAAGCCTCGGACATGATATAGATAGTAATGTCTGAAGGACTTACTGTTCTCCCTTTGGGTGGCTGAATGGACAACAGAAAGCTAGACAGAAAGACATGTTGGCAAAGCCGGCTAAATGAAAAGTGAAACTCGAGCTGCTGCACAAAAACTTCTAATACCCGCACAGACAAGAGGAACAGATGTAGATATACTGGTAAATATCAAACACTGACAGCCTTCAGAAGCCATGTGAGACGGCAGGCCCCCAGAGGGTTGACTACAATTGGATGGCACATGCTGCTTGTGCTGTATCGAGTTGCTTCTCCATTCTTTCATCACATCAGCCCTTAATATGTGTAGTGAGAACAACAAAGATTTTAGTGTGAAATGTCACTGACCACAGTTGTGCTTTTTCATACAGATTGACATGTTGCCATGGCCAAAACATAGCAACCAGCAAGTGTGGTGTCTATAATACTCAAGCTGGGTAATCCTCAAACTGCTTCTGAGACCGTCTGCAAGTCTACCAATCTGAGTCGGATTAGACAGTACTAACAGGATTGCCTTGGAAACATTATTAATTTTAGTCCTGAAAACAGGACAGCTACACTTCATGTACTGCTGCTTCGGGGCAATGCACTGCAGATGTCGAGTTGACTTTGCCCCTCTCTAAAGTGTCTACCAAACAGAGTTCTTCTCGGAAGGAAAATAATTCAATAAAATCAGAGACTCTCCTTGAGCATTAGTTCCAGATGTTTGGCCTCAGATGTTTGGATTCACACTGACTGAGTTTGGGTGTGTGTGAGAGTGTCTGTACATGTGCATTTGTGTGCCTGTCCATGAGATTTATCTGCCGGTGCAGCTGAGCGAAAGCCAACAGCAGGTGTGAGATTATGGTTTGCTCTTGTTTTGAGGTGAGCAGATGTGGTGCTATTAAAGCCTTACCGGATACAAAAGCGGCTCTTTTGTATCATTCGTATCATCCATCTAATCTAGTCTAGGACTTCAACATGAAACCAGGCAGCTGGGGATGACAGCTTTGTTGGGACGGATCTTAAAAAGTTACTACTCTCATGCATTAAGGAAAATTCTTACAAAGGGTCTTAAAGACAATCCCTGGATATTTTCTCATGATTATCAATAGTATATCTATATGATAGTAGTTTGACTAATGGTTCATTAGCACCCTTAACACTGAGCAGTCCTCTGTGTTTCTGCAAAAAGCTGCAAACGTGCTAAAAAGAGAGAAAGTCACTGGTGGACAGTTCATGAATGTGAAAAACTACAAGCCTTGCATTCTATTTTTCTTTCTTTTTTTTTAGCTAATACAGTACCTTCAGGTTATGTAACACTGTCTTTGGTACAATAAGTTTTGGTGAAGAAGATTTTTATCATATTATTGATGGAAGACTTCTAAATGGGAGTTAACATTAGGCTTGTTTGTACTGTGAATTTGCTGGCTACCTTTTTCAACATGTACACATGTACAAATTAAAAGGCTAGTTTTATAAAAAAAGTTTTTAAGCTTTACATTTATATTATAAACCTATTAAACAATTGCTCTTTTTAACTTAAGGGCAGTACAATTAGCTGTAAACACAACATTTACATATTATCACCTTATATCTTGATATGGCAAATGTGTAAGCAAACAGTTGTCTACTTACACATCCAGTAGACAGAGTAACATTAGCATTCATTTGGAGTCATGTTTCAGTCCACCTGGTGAATGCAATTCAATATATACTCTCTTTTATCTCTGTTTTGGTCTCCACTAACTCCTGAGGGCGACATCTGGCTCTTTAGTGGCTAAATGCTGCACTATGTTCACCTGCTAGCCGCTAACTTTGTCTACTACTGGTTTAGTGCTGGGCAGGCAGTGTACAGTTGGTTTTTAGAGCTTTTTTGCTGAGAACAGCTGCCTACTGCCACAACACTGATGAGAGTTGTGAAACTGAACACAACAGTAAAGCATAACCAAAACAATTAGCTTAAGATGCTAAAATCTTTCATAGAGCAAAGTGGATGATAATTCTGTGCAGCTTTGTAACTTTGAGGGACCTGTTTCATATATACATAGTTGTTAATATAAAGATATTGATTACAGCTGCTTTAAGGACACATTTTAATTTCTTTCTTTCTATCAACATTTAAATTCCTCAAATATCCTTTTTGCTTAAACTTTTAGGAAGCAGAAACATTTCAGTGAAAACCACCTATGAGGATTATTGGATTCTTTCAATAGCAACATTTAATCAAATCATTCAAAGTGGAACTATGAATCATTTTTCTTCTGACGAGGGACTGACTGTTCACTCTCTGCTGTTATAAATTACATTCATTTGTCCATAAGCTTCCCACCAGAAGCTGTAGAAAAGGCTGATTGGTGCTTCATCTCAGACGGATTTCCTCTCTGCCACTCAGGCACTGAGCAGCCCACAGAGGTCCTGGCTCAATGTTCTGGTCATTAGTTCAAGACCATTGACTTGATAATCTCACCTGGGAAGGACAGATAATGGTTCCTATCGGCGCAATTATGGCTACTCACACAAACAGCTATTCGTACTTGTCATGTACATACCTGCTCAATTTCTCTGACCTCGCCTTCGAGAGCTAAGTGGTGGAGCGTGACATCTGGTTCATACCTGCGGGGACATAGTCACGAAACACTGGCAGATTTCTTCCAGTAGTTTGAAAAGTTTCATTTTTAACAGTTGTTCTAGATGCTTTACGTTCTGTTTTTAATGTTTAACTTAACAGGGTTCACTAGTTAGCTGATATTGTTTATGAAGATGTGATAGAAGTTACTTCAGATGTCCATTTACTATGGTATGTCTGCCCTGTATCATTATGATATATCCACAACAGAAAGCAGATAATAGCTCATTACTGCTGTCAAATGTTTGTTTAATCTCACTTTTGGTCTTTGTGATGGTGGGTATGTTTATGTCACACTTTGAATAGGGCTGTAATTTGAGAGGCAAAATGATTGGTAAATTACTCTTAGCAAGTCTATTTTAAAATGTATTATAATTTCCTGTGATTTATCTCCAAAGAAGCTCTGTGAATCCAGCCACAAAACTGATTTGTCAAACCCAACAGAGAACTCTTTTGTTGCTGGTGTTTAAAGGTTTACATTGTCCTGTAAAACAAAGAGGCGTGCAGTAAGGATTATAGGAAGGAGACACAAATATAGAACTTGCATGATGCCTTTGGCTTTAACTAAAGGGATGTAATTTTCACAGAATCTGTGTTAAAATATAAATTCTTAAAATTTTAATGTATTTTTTAGAACGTCATTTATCAAAACAACTGTGTATTTCAAGTATTTCAGGTACAGATAATGTGCTGTAAGTGTTGTAAAGTTTGCACATGAACACACACAAGATGCCTTCTTGTCACCCTTGCAAGTTACCACCTCCAAAAATACAATTACAAAGACATCCAGGATAGTATTGTGACATTTCACAGTAAGTGTTGGTCTCAACCCACCAAAAGGTCACGTCCATTGAGAAAGGAAGTCAGCAGTGTGAGGCAATATTCTTGGGTGAAATACATCAAAACAAAAGAATATAGCAGGAGAGAAAAGAAATCTGTCTTGTCACTTGAGGCTGAAATTAAAAAAGAGAAAACACTCTTCCATTTCCACTTGAGACAGTTTAAGTGCTGGGGATGTTAAATTACATAGCTCTTTAAGCACTGTAATACCTACCCCACCGGTTAAGTATATTGAGGTAGATTAAATGTATTACTGTCTTAAAAATGTAATCCAAAAATCCCCAAATTACAAAACAAATAAATTTGTTCAGTTTTAGGAAACAACAACATGATTACAGTTAGAATTTAACCTGTGACACTTTAAAACCAGCCTTCCTATCCTCCTAGACAAAGTAGTGTATGCTTTTCCAACATGAACCTTTCGAGTTCCACAATTGACTCCTGCTCACTTCAGTGCCCTACATTTCTTGCCTTTGAAATGGAATGTTTCGAATTTGATTGATTTCCAACTTGATCTATCTTTGCACCTGTACTCAACCACCTCCATCAACTTGGCAGAAATGCAACTAGAGAGCTATTGATTTTTGTACCCCTGAAATCACTTAGAAGAGGATATACACTTTGCTCTCACTGTACCAAAATAATTTTATCTCCACAAAATGGTTTCCTATATTGCCAATTTCACAAACCCATTTTATTCAGAGGAACATTAATGTGGGGGGGAGGAAATTGAACATGGACTTGCTGCGCCCAAGTCAATGAAACTTTAAGATATACAGCCAACACTTACAGTGTGTGGAAGTACCGTGCAACCCACTGTGCTCAGTGACAGTTTAATGTATAGCTGGTATTATAGGTTTCAATTGACATTTATAAAAGTACCAAAATAAAGGATGACTTGGTTCACATATATGATTGCTACTTTAATAAATACAATTTTAAGTGTGAAAACTCCAGTGGTGTTAATAATAGGAGATTTACAATATGATGTACTGGCCATCCAGTATCCTTCAAAATACCGAAAGATTACCTCACAGGTTGGGGACACAGCAGTTCTCGTTTATGAAATAATATATCCACAAAGTTTTTTTTCCATGTTTACATGCACAACATGTCTGTTGGACATTGTTGCACCGAAATTGGGGGGAAAAAGCCCTGCTCCCTCATGACAGAGTGTCATCCACAGCTCCACTCTTTGTGTCAAAGTCACCTTTCGTGTCACTGCTTCATGGAAAGCTGCCCAATGATGAGCTGCCAGGTATTAAGCATTTTTAATCTCACTTAATCTCCCACGTGTTTCATCCAACCTTCCACTTTCAAGGAGTTAAAATTTTATGATTTGTTATTCGTATTTACGATTCTCACCCTTCCTTTCTTCCCTTTTCTTCCCTGTACCTAAGGTGACATCAAGTGCGCTTTTTTCTTAATCACATATAGACTTGCTGCAACATAGAAGCGAATGACGTGGCCTAAATGGAAACAATCACGTTCCTGATTATTGAATCTTGCATGTCTGAAAGAAATATCAAAATGGATAAGCAGTAAATTAGATAAAGAATAATCCCATCTTCAAGAAAAATAATCCCATCTTTTTTCATCACTGGGTGTTTTGGATGATGCCCCATGACCGAATGTGTCACCCAAAGACTTGAAGACAGAAGTGTAGTCACAGTGGCCAAACTCTGCACATGAACAGCACAGTTCAAGCTGATTTAATTTTACAGAGCCGCATTTTAGTCTACACTAGACTGATCCTGTTATTCCCTGCACTAAACAGTGCTGTATATTCAAGGCCATGTACAACACACATCAAATATAAAGAGGACACATGCATAACCACACACAAACCTGACGGGTCCTTAAACAACTGGAGATGGTGGTCTGTGAAGCCTGTAAATCAAATCATTTGTTCATTTTCATTCCGAATGATATTACTTCAAGGGAATATAATTAAGTAAATGGATTCTGAAAGAAATGAAATTTTTGAACAAAAACCGACTTTCTGGCTTCAGTGCAGAGAGCGCAGCCAGTTTTTCTGCACAGCAATGCTGGTCCATCATTTCTTCTCTCTACGTTTCTTTATCTGTATCTCCTTTGCCTTTACCTTTTACCCCTATAACATGCTCCCTGTGAGAGGCCACACAAGCCTGGTGGAGATTTATGTTTACTGCCCATAGGTCAAAATCAGTCTCAGATGCAATTGAGAAAGTGGATATGACGCTGGTAGGGAAGCTCGGCTTGAAGCCGTTCTTTGGATGAGAGAAAAATGTCACAGAAAAGGTGACATAACCCACACAGGTTATGATAGAATAATGGTGGAGATGGGTTTGCCTAGTAACTTAATATAGACTCCAGGTATATTCCAAATTTTCTGTGCAGCAACTTCTTCATGTGATGCTTATGAGGCAGATAAGGGAACCACAGGAAGCACAAATAGATTTTTCCAGATTTCTGCAGAATTAACAGAAGCATTTCCAATGTCATAGTCAGTAAACAAAAATAACCAAAATAGATGTTTTTGTTCCTTGTTTTGTTTGTACTGTATAAAGTGGAGGAAAATTAGTGCAGTGTTCCTCTGCTCTGAAGTACGAAGAGTTATTTGAATTCCTGATAATTATACTATTTGAATTCCCATAATTATGATGGATGTGCATAGGTCTGGGTGGAAGTGGAGGCGGTGAATCTGTGTGTGTGTGTGTGTGTGTGTGTGTGTGAGGTGTAGTAGTCCACAGAGCCTGGTAGCTGATGAGCTGTTACTCAGGGCAGACAAACGCAGAGATTGTGTGGGTGATCTCTGGAGCTGACAGGTGTGAGAGGGTCTGTGCAGCTTGTGTAGGAGCATTTTAATAGATACAAGATAATACAATGTAACAGCACTCAAAAAAGGACTGACAATTTAGATTTTCTTCCTCTGACAGGGAAGAATGCATTTGTCTTCATTCATGCATCAGTCCACCAGTGTGGACATGCACTTAACAGCTGTAAAATCTTATTTTGCTTTTTTGTGCATCGTGCCATCCTTGTAAGACACTGATGTATTGCCGTATGTATCTAAATAGGAAATAGCTGCATTTGTTGAGTGAACATTTTGCATTATTAAAATTTGTTTGGAAAAAGCTTCCCTTTTCATGCATAAAGTACTTTAGATAAAATATTTGATTTTATATTCATATTTCTGCGAATGCTTCTTACGTTTTGTGCAAAACTTTTCAGCTTCACCCTGGCAGAGGAAACCAACCAGTATGAGGAGCACATTGTTTTAACAGCCACCTGAGCAAACATCAAAGCATTTCACAGTTATTTGGTTTGGTATAGACACACAGTGGTAATCCTTGAGATTTAGCAACATCTTTGAAGCTGACTCCTGTCGTGCTTATGCACTGCACATGCAGAGATCTCGAGTTTTAGTTTCTGTAGATGGCACGCTCAAATTCGTCTGTTCAGCCAAGGTGACTGCTGCTGCTCATGCAAACTACGCAGGTGTTCAAGTGGGCACTAACAACTAATAACATACTTGTTACATTAGGTCTTTATCAATTAATTATTAACTACATGTATATGTTTAGTAAAACATACATTGAGTATACAAATATGTCAATGATTATTATATTTTAATCTTTCAAAATCATGAAAAAACATGTGCAAGACCAAATCCCAGTTTAAAGATTAATGCTCCATCTCATTTAATCCCAAATGTGATGAAAACCAAAATGCAAGAACAAGTTGTGTCCCAAATCCACACCACATACTACATCTAAGCAGGTTCTGGGAATGTAGTTTGACACACATGGAAAAGTGACCAAGTGAAGTACCCCTTCATTTCTGAGTTGATGGATTATATTCTCCCATGCAATGCACAAAGACAACGGAGGAGCTTCCCACAGCTAGAAAAAACTGAAAACACATTGTGGATGGTGGTGAAACACATCAGTAAAAAACAACAAAGTCCTTGGAAAGATATTCTGCTTTCTATGCTGTAGTTTAATTGACATGCACCTGTGCACATCGTGTACCCGTTGCTGTTAAGATGAAACAGTTAAGTATGCAGTTAATTAACAGCTAAAATAATAGACTAAGACCACTCGTTTGTAGTGTATTATGTATAAAGCACATGTATGTGCGCATGTATTATGGAATTGGCGCACACTGACTGTGTCCAGACACTGTGCCCATATTTCAACATTCTACATGCAGTAGAACAGAAAGAGAGATGAAGTGAAACTGATGTGCTGTTTCCTGCTTTTTCACTATAACAAAACCCCAACATATGGCTCACCACACGTTTTTTGGGCCACATTTATATAAAGCTCTTTTGGGATTTTTTTGTTTTTTGCATTCCTTTTTGTTATTCAGTCAGCGACTGCTAAACAGAGACAATCATTTAATTTGTCTAATTTCAAGCAAATCAACATCTCACAATTAGTCATAGCTGCCATATGGAAAAATGTTTATTTATATATTTGTATATTTTTTTTTGCCATTTTATCTATTATACAGTGGTGGAGGAAGTATTCACACCCTTTATTTAAGTCACAGTAGCAACACAACTATATATAAATACATCATTATAAGGAGAGGTCCTGCATTGAAAATGTCAAGTAAAAGTATTGTTACCAAAATGTAGTTAATAAAGAAAAGGACTCACTAATTCTAAAACAATGTCCCCTGTATCTGCTATAATATTATATGAGAAAGTCTTAAAGTCCTTTAATGTACAGATGTCAGACACTGTCTGACACAGGGCAGACCCTTTTAAATGTGCGAGGGATCTCACTTGGCTGCTCTTGGTGTAATTTATCATTGTGCGGCACCGATGCACCAGTCAACAGTCTCCAGCTCCCCTGTAATATGTGGTATATTTGTGGCTGCTGTGAGGCAAACAATTTAATAAATCAGTTCATTGCAATACGCACGATGCCCCCCGGCTTTACACACAAACAACATGCTCCAGCATCTAAAGACTCCAAAACACAGTTGAGAAAACAACTATTAAACAGTTTCTTTAAAGAAGGCTAATTTCTACTCCACAGTATATCACTACATTTGTATTCCTGGGATGGTGCTGTAGAAATATGAACCAGTAACTGTAATGGCTAGACTTAACAGCAATTAAAAGAAAATTTTTTGCCGCATTTGCTCGTTAACAATCCTTTTTATATATTCAGATGATTCTAAATTAATTGTGCAACTCCTGTCAACATAAATGAGGAACATGAAATTAGCTGTAGATTAATTTAGTGAGTAAATGTAATAAAAACAACAATAGAATGGGGGGAAAAACAGCCTCATATGCTCAAATGAAAAAAACATTGTGTTGGTATTCTGGCTACATATACACAAACAACATTTATTATATTTATTGCAGGCTATTGACACATTTATAAAAGAACAGGAGTTGTGTGTAACTGCTTCATTACACTTTTATATTACAAGAGTAGTAATGTAAATAAATAAATACAATACAATGTGGTTGCTGAATACATTTCTAATTTATTATTTTCTACATTTATTCTGAACTTTGTTATGCAGCCGATAATGTTAACATGTGACAGTTATACAAATTTTCAACAGAAGCCAAGTAGAAAAATCCATTATTTATTTCTGAATGAGTTATGAAATGTGTCATTGACCTGTTATGAATACGCAAAGAACTTAACAATGGGTCTGATTTCAAAGGGACCAAAGCACAACATAGACTGGCTAAAAACGATACTGATCGCTGAGACACGAGTGGTGTGCAACTAGCCCAGATCTCTCTAATGGATTTCCCTCCTGCCAGGTGTTTGTGTGTAACCTAAAATGATAACTCATGAGTGAAACCCTGCCAGTTACAAAGAGCCTCTCATGCTGAAGTTCATCTGACCCTCATCAATACGAGCTCTAATAGCAACAGAGCTTCCTGTTACTTCGCTAGGTATTCAGAATTATCTCTGAATAAACATACCAGCTTGCTGATTAAACGTGATCAGAAGAGATCCATCCAGTAGTGTTTCTTGAAGTTCTTGATTAGATCTGCTGTGATCAATTTCCAGCCATGTGGAAAAATAGGGAAAACATGCTGGATTTCCGCAAGTCATGAATTGCCTTTTGCAAGGCAGATGTAAATCAGTGTAGGAAGCTAAAATTGATGGAGCATCCTCTGGTTTTATTCCTGGCTCCCGAGATCACCCGTAATGCCCCAGCCGGTGCATACAGACACTAAAAGATTGATTTCAGGCAAAAATGTGAGGTGTGAAACAAAGAAATTCAACATCCAAGCTATCACTCACATTGATGCGACACTGCTTTTTGTGGCTCTTACTTTGTTACATAAACTGTAATTATGGACACAGCTGAATACGAGGTCTGTATCTGTTTTGATCCCCATTGACATTGCTTATGTTGAGTTAATTGAGCTCATATCCCTGGATACATGATGAGAGGCTGTAACATTATCCGTTTCCTGCATGCAGCTCATTGGGATGCAAGGGCAGTGCTGGCAGAGTAAACTGCGCCTTGGCAGAGATGCTGAGCAGTGGTGGTGCTGCTGCAGGGACATGACAGCTACAGTCTTCCCATCCATAACACACGCACACACACACACACACACACACACACACACACACACAAACAAACACACACACACAAACACAAACACACACACAAAAACAAACACACACACACACACACACAATCCTGAGG
>JAVQJD010043824.1:0-16266 GCA_036023655.1 Nannoperca australis
CCTGTGCACTGATACTCGGGTGTGACTCTTGTGAGCTGGAGACACAGATGGTGTCGGCCAGGACCTCTGGTATCCTTCCCTTGTTCTCTGTGTGTCATGTGAGATTATAAATATGTGACTGTTGCTTCATTAAAGACCTCTGTTTGTTGGATCATCATTTTATTTGTTGACTTCTCCACAAGGAAAGACCAAATTTCCACCACAACTTTTTCTTGCTACTTCATCCTTCTGCTCCACTACAATTCAGAGGAAATACTGTACTTTTTATATTACCGCCATTATTTAACATCTTTATTTTACTTTAAAAATTAAGAGTTTTGCACACGAAACACATGAAAACGTAAAAGTACAGCTTATAAATTGATAAATAGATAATAGAAAAGATTTTATGGCTCTAACTTCTCAAATATGAGGATTTTCTGCTTTTCCTTTTAATTAACAGATTTATTTTTATTATAAGTATTTAATATATTATAGTATAGGAGTCACCGTGGCCGTTTTTATGCATTGAGTACATTAGTTTTTTTATACTGTAGGACATTTTTCTGATCATATTTACATAATTTTACTTTTAACTTAATGGAGTATTTTTTTCAGTGTTATTAGTACCTTTACTTAAGTAAAGGACCTGAATACTGCTTATTATGTTTATGTAACATTTACACGCCCCCCCCCTGCTCTGAATCAGATCAGGGATATAGAGATGTGTCAGGACTCACCTGCCCGAGTCGCTGCAGTCCTTCACCTCCCCTCCTGAACACACTGTTGTCACAACACACCTGTGTGTCTAATGTCAATACAGCCGGCAGAGTGTGTCCGAGGCGGGACCGGCCGGAGGAGGGCCAAACGTTTAACCTGAAGAGACACTGACCACCAAGCCCAACATGTGTGAAGACAACGAGACCGAGAATAAACTGTAGGAGAGAAAAGATAAGAGGACACTCGTAGGATCAGGGTTTGACTAAATGCACCTGTTAATCCAGTGACGGCCATGAAATCAGCTTTATTTGTTTATTCAGTTATTGTATATTTCTTGTAGACACTCCCAGTCCATCCTTGCTGCATAGCTGCATTGTTACAGTAGTAGTAAGAGTTACAGATCGTCTACTCTGTGATTGGTTGCTTAGTTAGTTGCTGAACGAAGAACAGAAAAGAAGAAAAGTAAGACCAGACATTTCTCTGCTTGGGCCGCCGACGAGGTGGAACTGAAAGCAGCATGTTGAATTAACCGCTGGTAGTTAAGGGTCACATGACAGAGACGTGACGAATCAGGGAAGCACAGGTCGTGACTGCTAATACCCAATCAGAGAGGTGGCCTAGGCCTCAACGTAGCAGAGGTTCGGCAGTAGTGGGGGGGATTTAGCCTCAGGCGTCCTTTGGACTGCCTCTAACTACAGACTTTGAAGTAGCAGTTGTTAGCCTCAACCTAATAATGTTGACAACCTGTAGCCAAAAACTGACAATGAGACAAGAAGCATAAACTACAAAACTACAAAAACACATCTGTTGTTACAGATTGATGGGTTTCTTTTTAATCACAAATGATCTTTGGCTGAGTGCAGCTATCGTTCTGCAGAGAGCACATTAACCACACAAGCAAAAGTTCACAGGTGATATAATCACCTATATTTAGGAGTTTCACCTAAAATGACCAGTTAGAAGCTGCTTTTAGCTTAAAAAAAAGTGTTTTCAGAACAGGGTCCTTGATTCATAACCTAAACCATCTAAAGGATTTATTTAGTTTATTGACGTTCCAGAGCCTGGAGGGAGAGTGTCCTGAGAGACTCAGTTCAGGGTAAAAAAGTCACCTCTCCATCTGTTCATGGCTTCAGAGGCAGCAGGAGCTCTCACACACACACACACACACACACACACACACACACACACACACACAACGAGGCGAAGGAGACTGGATACTTGAAACTTTCCCAAAATGTCTTTTTGACAGCCACAGCATCTCTGAGTCTCCATTTTCGGAGACAGAGGCGTTGTGACAGATTGCAATGGAAAACAAAAGTCCAGCATGACTGAGTTTGCTTTAAATTAGTTCCTCTTTGTTTGTTCCTTCAGTGGAAATGAAACTTGTGGCTTGAGCTCATCAATATTTCCTGAAAATTGTTAGACACGTATGAACAACTTCATTAAAGAAAAGCGTTAATGGTGGAAACCACGTTAAGCTGTATTTGTTAAAAAAAAGCTTGGTGCAGCACAGATTGAAGAACGGCTGCTGACTGATCTCGTTGTCTGCAGTGTAATAGTGTCATACATCACTGTGATGTGCTACTGGTGCTCCTGTCCTGCAGTTTCACAGATACGAAAGACTGATTCCACCTGCAGCACTGAGCAGGTGGCTGAATTTCATGGAAACACGACTTAATGTTTTATTTTTAAAGGCGTGGCTCTGACCACTTTCCGAGTTCAGAGTGAAACATGCTGATAACTGCTCGACGGATTGTCGTATAATGTGGTTCAGACAGTCAGGCTCCTCAGAGGATAAACCTTCTGACTTTCCATGGAGTGTCCTGCGATGTGATGGACCACCTCCAGATGCCACCCGTAATTGTCCGGCACGTTATTAGATGCTTCTGCAGGGGGTGTTCGGCCAGCAAAGTACCTTCTCTGTATGGATAAATAAAAATTGCTCAAATAAAAAGGTGTGTGCTATGTGCGGTGTTGCCAACTTTGCTCTTATCTCGCCACATTTGCAGATTTTTAAAGCCTCTTTAGCAAAAAAGCCTAATGACAAATAATACCACTGATACCACTAGTAGCTCCTTCCCCGTGCATATTTTAGGATTTACAATTTCTTTCGTTACAGTTTTATGTTCTTTCCTTTTCCTCAACTTAAAGTCAAATTTGAATGATTAAGAATATCTGCAAATCTATAAAATTAGGTTTCCAAATGACAGTATTCCCTGCTCTGGAAGGCTGGGGGCGTGTCCTCTGAAGGCGCTGCTAGATGTCTTTATTGTGCTACTGAGCCTGAAGAATGACTCTTGTTCATCGAGCTAACACAGCAGCACCAAGCTCTAGCTTTTCTATAGTGTTAGGCGACGGGTCGTGCTCAGTTTGGCTCCAGCGCATCATCGAGCCATGAACATAGAAAAAGTGATAATCTGTTTAACAGCCTAACTTTCTTTTTCACATTTTCAGGAATGTGTTTGGAAAGAAATCTCTGAATTCCCTTTCCACAGACTTTAACTGTTTTTTTACTGCTCTCTACGTTTGTCAGGAAGTCTTCTTACCTTGGACGTACACAGTTTTACACTGCAATGAGAGATAAAGCTGTTGAAGACATTTTGGATGCACTCACTTTCAGTTTCACCTCCAAGACAAAACGTTGGGCTAACGTGGATAAAATAGGGATTTGAACGTGTTTGTTCAAAGTGTCTGAGAGTGTTCCTGCTCTTGTTAGAGAACAGGTACGAATTAATCTTTAACACCGGATCAGTCATCGTCAGGTTAAGTTAAAAGCTAACTGAAAGATCATAAATTGCACAGACACAATCACGACGTGTGAGGTATTAACCTTATTTATGTTTATATAGTGACTTATATATAGTGGCCTCAGAAACCCCCTCAATGGAACAAAAAAGTAGTGTACCATTTCTCAGTGACGATGCAATGACGACGATTCATTGTCCAAACTTTCAGTTTCCTGCTGACTGCAGAACTGCTGAGTGTTCATTATGTAGGGGGGGCAGTGAATGAGTAAAGGAGGGAGTGATTTCGGGCACATCATTGATGAGTAAAACACTTTCAGAAAGGACGTGCACTCTGAAAATGTTGTGAAAAGCAGAAGTGTCCTTTAATGATTCATTGCAGTGAGTCCAACTTTCAAAATAACATGTTAACACTTCCACTGGAGGCTTTTTACGAGGTCTCGTGTGGGAGTTTTTCTGTGAAAAGAGCAGGAGCCACCCGAAACCGGTGGTTTAATCGTGAAATCATTGATCAGCAGTCCTGCTGGAATGCGATGCAGTTTTCCAAGAGAAACTTTTCAGTATTAATGTTAATTATGAAATGGAGGCTGTGATTCAAAACCATCAGGCTTATGTAACGCTGTGACTTCCTGGGGTCAGAATCCACCTACACTGCAGCTATCTGACAACACACAGCATTTAGACAACTACTTGAGGTGGAAACACATAAATCTCTCCATATATGCACTAACAAGGGTGACTGGATGTTGTATCCATGGCTACCTTCTCACGTAATCTGTATTATTTTTATCACAAAGGCATTTCTGTTTTTTCTCCCGAGCCTCCTGCTAACATGATATACACAGAGTCGGTTCTATACGTGAAGGAAGTAAAACCAAACAGGCTCAGTAACACAGAGACATACAGCAGCATGAACTTACTCCCTGTGAGTGAATATGACTTTAAGTTGAGTACACGTCAGTGATATGGTTTCCACACGTTCCCTGTTTGGCACCAGATGTGACCAGAAGTGATGAAGATAGACAGACATAAAGCTGAACTGAAAGAACTGCATTGGGAACAAGTAACAAGGAACTAAATTTGGGCTAAACTCAGCAGGTGATGCTAAATGCTAGTTCCAGGTACTCTCAGGGGGTGGCTGCAGTGCAGTCGATTGTGATTGGTCAGTCACCATCATTTTACTGCTGCATCTGTACGTAGCAGGACAACGAAACCATGCTAGCTGCTATGTGATCCTGTACTTGTTAGCGAAATGCTAACGTAGGCATGCTAACATGCTCACAAAGACACTGATAACATGTTGATGTTTAGCATGTACAGTGCTTACCGTGTTCACCATCTTTGGACAGCATGTTAATTAGCACAAAACAAAACATACACCTCAGGCTGATGGGGATGTCATTATTTCTGCAGGTGTTGAGTCACAGGTAAGTATCGGGCAAAATGAAAATATGGCTTGATGATGGCGACGATACATGAAAAGTCAAGGTATCATCAAAGATAGCATCCAGTTGATTTTGAGATATTTCACTCAAAACCACAAATGTCAACCTCACGATGGCACTAAAGGAAAAGTCAGAGAATCACCAGAGTCATTGGGGTTCATCCTCTGGGGAACATGAATGTCTGGACAAAATCTTTCAGCAATCAAATAGTTGTTGAGATGTTTCAGTCTGGACCAGTAGTGGTGGTCCGATCGACTTACCAGCATTGTGATGCACAGAGCCACGGTGCCAGCGAACAAACAAGAAGAAGAGTGGAGAACTCTTGTTCAATGTGTCCAGGCCACCGTTAGTCGAGGGGAGAACAGAGGAAGCTGGAGTCAGTGGTTAGAAACCAGAAGATTTCTCAGCAATTCAACACACAGTCAATCAGAGCGGGGACAATTTAAAAGGATTAAACATGATAATTAGCGTTAGGAGCTCAGACATCCAGAGGGAGCTAGGAGTAGACCAGCTGCTCCCTTGCATCAAAAGGAGCCAGTTGAGGTGGTTATGGCTTCTGATGCCTCCTGGACAGCTCCCCCTGAGATGTTATCTGATCTGGCCTGGGAGCACCTTGGGATCCCACAGGAGGAGCTGGACACCTGGACAACCCTGCATACCCTGCTGCCTCCACCGTGACCCAGCCCCAGATAAACGGAAGAAAGTGGATGGAGGGAACACGATTATGGAAAAATAAATGATCGCAGTGCTGCACCAGAGCCAACCAAAACACTACAAAGTGATTCCACTTGCTGGACGCTGTTTTTAGGCCACGAGCAGCTCGTGCCAGCTTGTCACAACGTCAGCCAATTCCTAGTTTCACATTTTCTTTGTCTGTTTTTACCCCCTGCCCTAACTCTCCTGACGTTCCAGATCCTGGCACACCCACCTGCCCTGCAGTAACACCGGCGTTCCTGCCGTCACCTGACCATCAGCCCAGTAGCTTATATACCGACCCACTTCCATTCATTCCCCACCAGGACGTCTGCTGTGCTTCTGCATTAGTGCTCCAGCCATTTTCCTGCCTGCCTTTTGGACTCCTGCTAAGTTTTCCTCCTCTCCTGCCGGCCTGGATGTGACTTTTGCCTGTTTTCCACCTCGAGTAAACTTTTTGTTTGACCGACCTGGTCTCAAAAGTCAGGTTTTTGGGTTCTGCGGACTGAAAACTCATCTGTTCAGACTGCAGTTCTGCTCATTAAAAAAAGATTTATTGTTGTTTCTAAATGTAACTCCTGAAGCAGTTCAGCGTGTTTGATGAAGTTGATGTACTTGCATGATTATTGCAATTTTTGGGTTGTATCCAGATGGTTCAAATCCACTTATTGTAAATCGCTTTGGATAAAAAAAATCTGCTAAATAAAAGTAATGGGATGCACCAATCAGGATTTAACACTATTTGAATTAAAATGTGATGACAGTTGTAGGTTTATTGCTTATGTTGCCAAATCTGATCAAACCACACTTACAAAGTCCTTTGACTGTTAAACTCTTAATAAATAATGCCAAATAATAACAACTTTTAGTCATGAATGTTTAATTTAAGAGAGAAATACTGAAGATTTCAAACCAGGCTTTTTAAAATTTCTTTTGGTTTAAAGCATATTTAAAAACGTTTTTCAAAATAAGAGCTTCTTTACCTGAAACACATGCACCCTCATGTTTGTGTGTTTTGTCCTGCAAGAGGCCGCCGTTCAGCAGAGACAACAGTTTTTGTTTTCAATCTTACTTTCATCAGTTTTGTTTACATTCATTGATAAATTACTGGCAAAGCTAAAATTTATGTTATTTTAATGTAACAATAACATTTTCAAAAATATGCAATTCAATTACGGCCTTGACACAGAAGAAATATAGACTTCCACAGTCGAGGTGAAAGGTCAGGAGCAAATCCATACGAGGTGACGTTCCAGATCGAACATTAATCCCATCACCTGCTCAGGGAGTTTCCCATCATCCTCAGCACCAGCTCCTGCCAGCTGTCAGTTGATGGATCTCCAGGCAGGCAGAGGAGTCCCCGCCCTGGGCAGCTGGGTGAGACCTCCCTCCTGGCCTGGAGCTCTGCTGGTGGTCCCTGACATGGAGTCCAACCCTGTCATTACTGCTGCCTGGAGGGGGAGGGGGGGGGTTACTCTGCCGTGTGCGGTGCCACACAGATTTTGAAGCCTCATTTACACCAGCAAGGACACCTCTGTAACTGGCTGGTTAAGCAACACGCTGGACCATTCTCAAAACCCACCAATTGATCGAGACGCACTGTAAAACCTAGAGAGGCTGAGCACTGAGAGAGAAGTCCCTCATAAGCACATTTTGTATTGTGCGACAGACGTTTGTCCAGCGATGACTGACGGAGGTTTTGGTTTAATGTTTATGCGTTAGTGGGTTTGATCCTTGTGAGGCTCTGCAGCGAGGCAGCAACACATCAACACATCCAGCCTGTTCTGATTCTCCACAAGGAGAAGTGTGAAATGGCAGGTTGGGATTCTGTGTGTGTGTGTGTGTGTGTGTGTGTGTAGGCGGGCTCTGGCCTTTTCCCCTCCTCTCCCACGTCCTCCAGCTCTGCCGCAGCATTAGCATGCAAACAGCAGCTGCAGCGCTGCACCCCATTGCTCACTTCAAACAGCAGCACAGCCTCAGCTCCCACACACACACACACACACACACACACACACACACACACTATGACCATGTAGTACAGTTCATATATCACAACAGTAAAAGAAAACACATTTTGTACATGTCAATGAGATGTATTCATTTGACATTCAACCCACGCAGTAAGCGACACACACACACACACACACACACACACACACAGAGCTAACAACCCACACAGTATAAGCACCACACACACACACACACACAGCTAACCTGCACCCCATCTGTTGCTCTGCAGAACCTGTTCATCTGTCTTTAGGTTCTTTACTTGTTTCTTCACTTTCTTCCCAAAGTACACCTTCAAAGAGCTCCAGTCTGAGAGCTGAACTGGATTTAAACCCGTGCATTAGGAGGTTACAGCATAGCAACAGAGCCCAGAGCCTCGGTTACATCACAACCTCCATCACAACCTTACGGCACGTTTCAGGGCGATGGGTAGCAGCAAAAAAATGAATGAACAAATCTTTGATATATTTCAGGTCTGAACTGCTTTCAGTAAATAGCCACAGCCTTGAAACCACACAGTTATTCTAGTTGGAAATGTAACGTCGACTCACTGTATTCGTTGCCGGCTTCGTCTCTGGGGGAAGGTCTTACGAGTCACAGCTTGTTTGATTGACGCTTGTTGAACCAATCATTTGAGAGAAATCATGGAAAAACTTCCAAGCGACACAGTGTGATGTGCTGTTTGTAACTCACTCTAAACTAGAAGTTTAGAACTTAAGGTGGAATAACTTCATGGAAAGGTTAGTCCGAACCTTTGTGACAATTTAAGAAATATTATGTTGTATCTAATGAGTTTTCTCGTAAATTAAAGCACCCTAAAGTTAGTCATAAGATCTTCCCCACCCACCATGCTCATTGGCACACATTGGAAACTCACTTGAATGGAGTAGATGCTTCTTGGATGGTCAGAAGATAAAAATAAAGGGAAAAGATGATTGAATACCTGATTTGCAGCTCAGAAGGACAAATAAACATGTTATAAATACTATTTATTATGTGCGAGGGAACTCAGGAGTGATTTCTGCTGCAACACAGATGGTAGTTTGTAATTACACGTTCCCAACATTGGGTGGAACAAGAGCAGAGTGCATTAATTAGCAGACATGTTCAGGTGGAAGCGACTCTTTTAATGAAATAAGAGTTCAGTAAACTGGGTGGTGCTGATGAGTCTTACTGTGTATGTGTTTGTATTTTTCAGTGTTTGTGACGGTGTGTTCATGGTAGCTCATCTTACTTCACAACAGTTCAAAGTTCAAAAGAAGAGACCAAACCTTCACATTCCTGGATCATCTATCTTGAATAGAAATCATGTCATGTGATCTACTTTTATCAACTCATAGTGTTGAATACCATCAACACCAACCGGACTCAACTCATGTGACACGTCTGGAAACGCTGCTGCTTCACTGTTTCAGTCACAAGCATCAACTTTATAAATGTTGGCAGCAAGTGAACTTGGACACAAGCGGTTCCCATAGCAACACAATCTAATAAAACAGCATGTAGCTAGTCACAAGCAGCGTTTTAACTGATTTCATGAGACACAACTGGAGGGCAGACAATCCTTTTCACTTTTTCACTGCACTGTTTATTACAGTAACTGTGAGGCAGAGTCGTTAGAATCAATTAGCTAAAACTCCATGTGCCCCTCGTTAACTGACCCCACTGCAACAACCACCTGCAACATCAGTTCCTAAAGCTACACGGATTAGATTAAATAGGTGGCAGGTATCAGTTATTTATTTAAAAGCCAAATCCATGTTTTAGTTTCTAAAACAAAGAAACAAACAATATTAAATACTTTGGAGACATATTGCAAACATTTTTAGATTTGTGTGCATTTTCTATACATATATGTAAAAGAAGTGGAAACATTTAACAAGCTGCCAGCTCACAAAGGCAGCAGATACTAAACACTGTTTTCTGTCTTTCCTCCTTCACTGTGACACACTTCAGTTATAAAATAAAGATTCTGTGTGTGTGTGTGTGTGTGTGTGTGTTTGATTCAGATGTGACTGTGCCACCTAAATCATGTAGGCGCTGCAGCAGAGTGTCAGATATCGACACCATGGCAACAACACAAAGCTGTGTGGTTACATAAAGACGATCAGAGTTTCAGAGTGAGGAGACAAACTGATCAAAGATGGACGAAGACTCACCTGAGGAGCTGCTGCCTTCATCTGATCCAAGCTGATCTGACGTGAACCGGTTTGATCTCAGACCCTCTTTTGAGCCTCGGATCAGATCCCAGTCCCATATTAAAAAAGGTCAAATGTAAATGCATCCTAGGAAGAGACAATCTGAATGTTTGTGAAGCAGATGTTTAAAGACAAATGCATCCATCTGTGAAAGACATATATTTATACATAACTTATACATTACAAAGTGTAACTTATTGATCTGGGGAAGCAGCCTCCACATCAGGCGTCACCAACCAGTCTATAGATCTTTGAAGGTGAATCATATGGAGACTTTTATTGTGAAGAAACTACAGGAAGCATTGAAGCACTTTTTCCAGCACTCCAGGGGATCAGTTTTAAATATCAAGGGGGAGTAAATGAGCAGGTTGGATGAAAAGTTGTAGGATCTTCTACAGTTTGTGAGAACCAACAGACCTCAAAGGGAGCGTCCACTCCGACTGAGTTTATTTCACGCAGCTCCCACATTCATTTGAATGAGCAGGGTGCCACAAAAAGATGTGGATTAAAATATATACAAATAGCCTGCTTGGAACAATAATAAAGTAGAATTTCCACATTAAAATCCTTCAAGATCATAAAATGTTTTGCAAATTTGTTAATTTCTAAAGATTTCCTGCTGGACAAAGTGTTTCTTACTTCACAGTCCAGTCTCAGTGTATGAGCACCGGCAGCTTCAAGTTTCTATGTGGCACTAAAGTATAAGTTGAACATTGGACCAGGATTGGTGCCGTTTCCAAACTATTAGTGATGTTACAAATCATGCTCATTAAAGTAAATAAAGGACAGACTTTCCACTTTCTAGTGTCAACCTCTGCACATGCATCATTCTGCACAGCGAAACTCAAACATTCAACCAAAGCAACAGGAAAAACATCTGAGTGAAGAGGGAAATGTAACTTTAATATTGATGGTAAAAGAAGTTACTTATGGATCTGTTCCTCAAACTTCCCGTTTATGTTTGAACACAGGGGTGTTTTCAGTCTTAACGCATCAAATCATCAAGGTCAGCTTTTACCAAGAAATCTGACTGCAGGTCCTCATCGCACGAAAGGGTATTGCTTTGAAAGTGTCTCTTTGTGGTCAAATGTTCTGCAAAAAAAGTGCTTTAAAGCATAATTTTTTTAATGTATTCAATAAAATGAGCTTAATGTTAAAAATGAAAAAACACCCACTTGAAGCATGAGATGGGATCTGCCGTCCCTGGAAGGGCATGACAGTGAGATGGATGGAGGCTTTTTAAAGGACCAGAGTATGATGAGGGTATCATGTAGAAATGAAGCACTTCATAAAAATAGGGGAAAGCCTGCGACAAACGAAAATTAAATCGCAATTGTGTTTCTGTGCTTGATGCAGTGACTGATGATGACTGCTCCAACACTTAGATGGTTTCGTTCTTTCAGTTCCCTCAATCCCCCAAATCCATCTCTATCTTTAGAGCACGACTGTCACCGTTTTCTCATTTACAGATTAAATGTGCCTCTTCAGTGTAATGAGCCGTACACAAACAGTGACAGGACTAAATCACTGCTGAAAATGTAATTAAATGTTAGGAAACAGCCCCAAATCTGACCCAGTAACGTGTCGTACAGTTTCAGGGCTGTGACCCAAGAATAAACAACACTAGTTCTGACCTTAAATGATCGCTGTCAATATCTGCCTCTTCAAACGATGAGTTCATCTATAAAATGTCCAACATGACACCAAATGGGCCCAAACAAATAAAGACATACAGGTTCATAAAGCGGTAACTCGATACAATCAGATTTTACACAGTGTGACAATATGAAATAGGTCATTTTAGCTGTTTAGCTGTTCGACTGCATCTTTCACTCTCACGGCATCGTTTTCAGCTTCAGCAGGCAGCTGTTGTCGGAGAAACAGCTCTTAAAACCACAAACAAACACTTACCAACCAGCACGTGAACACAGTGGAGCATTTAGTAGCTAAAGAGACAGATATTTCAGTTAAAAGAGAGTAAATATTGCACTTACATTCATCAGGCAGAGACATACAAGACTCTACATTAATGACAATGTTGCTCCGTTACTGCTGGAAATAAAATAAGCAACTGTGTGCTGACAACTTCTCCATATTCTCTCAAAAAGGTGGTGATATGTCAGTGTTGTGTGCAGAACTTGTTTTTGCTGCCCCCAAGTGGCCAAAAAGGAAAAGTCAGTAATTGCAAGTTTAAAGTCAAACCGACTTTAAAATATTTTTTGGGTAAGAAATAAATAATTATCACAAAAAAACCGATATTTTTTAAACATGTTTCAGCGCCCTCTGTGTTGATGTCCTCCAGTGTGCATGAATATTTAGTTTAATGTAATTTGATTGGTGCAACATCTGTGTGGGCGGGCTTTTGTTATTTCATATATGAGTCACAGACTGCGCAGGATATTTCAGTTGCCATGTCCCAGTTCCATACAACATACCAATCAGTATAAAAACAGCATGTTACGCTCATGTTTGTATTGATCCTAACAGTATCGGACAATAAAGAGATTTATGTCACGAGTTTGGCGTTTTACCAGCTGTCAGGGCTTGTGCGTTTCTGGGAACATTTGTATGTGAAACCATGTTTTTTTTTGTAGAGCACGCATCCAAACACACTCACCTGCTTCCAGGGAAGAACTCATGAATAAATATTTTACACTTTCAAACTCTCAAACACATTTGCTGTGTACAGACCCTGGGAGCTGGCCTGATAATGCTGTTTGCTTGTTTATGAACAATATTTTTTGCCCAGCAGTCTCTGCAGCCGCTCGCTTTTCACCGTCTCAAGGGTCCGCAGCCATCCGGATGATGCTGCATCTTCGTCCCCCGGAGCTAAAACAGACACTTCCTATTCTCCTACAGAGTTCACTGCCGCTGACGGAGACTTTATCAAAGCTCTGCTCAAAAATAAAAATATATTCACAGGTTTTGCCTCTGGGATTTAGCTCCAGCTGTATAATAGCACATGCATATGAATAAGTCTCTCCTCCAATCCTAAAACGTGTCTTGTCTTTCCAGGTCCTCCTTATTAAGGTTGATAGAGATACATATATAGAGCTAAACATCTCTATCGAGAGAGAGAGAGATTTAGGATATCTTTATAAACAGCACTGTAGTCGAGACCATTCCACCTCTGAGCTAAAAACACCCTCGAGTCGACAGTTGTTTCATAGATCATTTCATCTCTTTAAATCCATGGAAGAGGGGTGTCAAATAATTGTTCATATTTATCCTGAAGTTTCTACGGTGTTTGAATCAGACGTTTAATCACTCAGAAGTCCAGACCGAGACCGGTCCGAGTCAAAGTACCAACGTGACCGAGACACATTTAAACCAATGAGCCAGAGTCAAAACACCTGCGACCGAGACAAACCACAGACCGGAAACAGGTCTCCCGCACCTACCTGCAGAATGCTGTGTACGCTGTGCATCATTCATTGGGACTGCAGCATTATCGCCAACAGTTTACCGCCTGCTGACATATCTGCTAGCTCATTTGCTCACTTTACTTTAATTGATTTATATTATAAATAAACACTTTTACCCGTCACAATTGCAACTGCCATTTTCATACATTGGTGGTCCCTTCTCTTCCACTACATAGCCAAGATGGCGACCGTTGAAGGTGCATTTTGCCATACTTACCAGTGTGAACGCACTCATGCACTCAAAATACTACGTTTGAGTACGAGACTTGGGACAAAGCACTAGTCAAGGCAATTACAAAAGCAAGTCAGAGTTAAAGTAGCAGTGTTACAGAGATACAGCAGAGCTAACAAGTCAGTCAAAACATCCGAGGCAGACCCACTAAGATCTTGAGACCAAGCTAGGCCTGGTCAAGACCCTGAAGACAGAGACAAGTCAGAGTTAAAGTCAAAGACACCCACAAGACTGGAACAAGTTCGAGCAAAAACAGTCGAGACCAAGACAAGAGTCAAAATACCAAAGAGACGATGATACCAAAGATGACGGGGAAAAAGAAACGTCTTCAGACTGAGCTTAACACTCAGACTGGACTCAAGTACGACAGCCCTGTTAAAGAGTATGAAGAGTTTGTATATGGTTATAGCTAAATTACCTGTTGATTATTAATCTATCAATACTATGTGCCAGATGCATTTCCTCTGGCGTGACTATGATGCCGCAGAACATTTTATAATCCAAACATGAACCGACATGATGGAAACAGCGAGAGAAAACGCATTCGGGTTTCACAGCTGACTCTGGCAACACGTTCACCAAAGGTCACAGAGAGTGGGCGATGATGCTCCTCTGATCAATAAACGCCCACCAGACCCATGTCCAGCCCGAGGAGCTGACACAAGAGCGAAGCTGAGAGAAAACATCTCTGCGCTCTACAGCAACGAGGAAGTTTGTCAAGAGTCTGAGAGTATCTGTCTGTGTGTGTGTGTGTGTGTGTGTGACCATTCAGTTCCCACTTTACAGGATCTCATTCACACAAATACCTCCTCCAGGCTGCGAGTCAGGTAAAGCAGCAACACTCATCAGTCTGAAGCCCTGCTAGTGTCCCCTAGAGGCGGCAGTGCTCATTGCAGCCACATTAAGCCACACTGATGGTTACTCCTGTGTTCTGAACCTCCGTACTCTCAGTTCTACGTATCATTACAGGAACAATTCAGACTGCTGTGACTGATGGTGCTGAATCATCAATGCCATCGATAACGGGCTGCCACAGGGGTCAATACGTGGTCCATTGACATTTACATTATGCATAAATTACTATATCCTTTGTAATTAGTGCATCATCCATTTTCTGGTGATGACATAATTGTACATGTGGGATTACAGTCAAAAATAAATCACTTTAGTATTTTTCCTGACCATCGTTCATCTTGCAGCTTCCAGGAAGTTCCTTTTTCTAAACCACTATAAAGTTGATATTTATTTAAACTGTCCGTGGTCGAACCTCATGCTGCACGATGTTTGTCGTTTTGTGCGTTTTTAAAAAAGGTCTACTTGTTTTAAAATGTCTTATTTTTAACACTTTGTGATCAAGATTACTTACTTCATCAGTATCTTGGCAGACGTCTTCCACATCAGATTTACCGGGTATATAACGGGTTGCTACAACCAAACTACAGAGGACATGACCTCAGTGTCTTCAGCGGTTGCTGCAGGCGTGTTAGCAAACATTGTGTTTATAAGCGCCCCGAGACTTCCTTGACATTTGTCCAACCTTCGTCAGGTGACGACTCGAATCCCTCAAACTGCAGTAAAGATTTTCTTTTCTGCTTTATCAAACAGCAAAATCCTGTTTGTCTTTGATTTTATTCTTGTAGATCTTTGAAAGAACACCGTCAGCTGTGTGACGGAGCCGTGAGCCGCCTCATCACACTTACAGAAATATGACAAAAAGGTGTTGACATGTCGTACATCAGACAGCCTTCGACCTCCATCAGGCTCTGCGAGGCCCGGGCAGCTCAGTACAACACTAACAGGAGCCGACTCAGCATCTTCTTACATTCAGCAACTTTAAACACGTTGTGTGCAGACGACTTACATGCAGCGAAGGACGACCTCACGTCCACCTCCTCCCGCTCAGGTCTCACAGGGGCAGCTGATTGACTTCCTGCCACATCTGCCCGGTAACACGTCTGTTAAATCTCTGTGCCACAACAAATCACACTCACGTCGTCGCTGCCTTCAACACAGCACTGTTTGTCTGCTCCGCGTGGCCTACACGCAGGACGCAGACTCCATTCAGCTTTTTGGATTAGTTTAAACCACATGAAACCATTAAATGTTGGAAGCCGAAGACTCATTACATTTATATTGGAGGTCTTGAACAGACTGCACGATAACGATACTAATAATACTGCTTAAACTGCCAATTCTCACATGAAAGCTGTTAATCATCCAGTTGCAGCAGATGTTTCACTTTAATAACATTCAAGAAATTGTTATATTTATGAGGTGGTTCAAGATGCAGTTAGAAATAAAATATAAAACAGTTCAGATTGTATCTAAATAAATATACTGTATCTAACATGTAAGAAGCCAAAGCACCTTACGAATGAACCAAAACATCACAGTACGATGACACAACGATGCTAATCAGCACCAAAGGCTCATTAAAAAATAAAATGACAAACTAAACCTGGGAATGCTGTCGCTAGCTGTCAGCTACTCACGTTTAGCTGTGGCCAAAAGCACTTTGAACATCGAGAGAGTGAAAGAACGAAGAAGAGAACCTGCAGGAGCTGCAGTGCTCTTCGCTTGGCTCACTAATTACTCCAAATTGACTGCAGCCGCTGCAGCTCTGTCTGTTTTGACCAACACTCAAACAAAGCAAACATGCACCGAAAGCCGAAACCTGAAGCACGTTATTTATAGGAAAGTCACCAGCAAGGACCACACCACCAATGAGATACGTTTGAAAGATTTATTGAACAGAGGTACATGTCGAATGTTAAAGTTGTGATGATGGTTTGGGGGACGCTTCGTGGGGAACTCCGTCGTGGA